>JAADXY010000056.1:0-61158 GCA_023338065.1 Phytopythium montanum
ACGCATGGACAAGGCCGGCAGCTGCCTTATCTTGCAGCCTCCAGGGCAAACTGGCGTCTCAAGCCCCGATGTGGCTGGTGCCCGCAGCCCAGAGACGTTCCCGCGCTTCAACGTGGTGCTCGTCAACTTCATCCTCGTCCGCGTGCTCATCCCGCAGGTCATAGCTCGGCCTTGGCTCGCTGGAATCGGCCACGCTGGATACAATAGGCAAGTCAAAGCCAACCTGCGGAGTATGGCGACGCTGCTCTACCTCATCTGCGCGCGGTTGTCTCCTCTTCCAAGCCTGGCGGAATTGAGCAAGTCGACGCGAGGCGTTGAGTCTAGACGGTCGTCATTGACTTCCAAGAGGAGCCAGGAGGCTGTGATAGAGCCTAGTAGTGGTGAGTCGACGGCACCTCGAGTCCAGAGCATCGACGAGATCGGCAAGGAGCTGGCACTGGGCTTCCCGTCCGAAGGAGTTCAAGTCACAGTCTTCGTTACTGAGCAGCAGGTATTCCGTGTCCGTTAGACTCATTTTGTATGGAAGAGGTACTGACCGGGCTGCAACCCGCAGGAGAAGCTGTCTCGCGCTCTTCAACAGCTCCAGACGCAGCTCGCAACCTCCGCAACCGAGTGACTCGACGTGTCCCCATGCATTAGCCTTGTAATCTACACGTTTCCCTCTCCAGTCTCCAAGTCTCCAGCTTAACTTGGACGCAGCCAACTTGTGAGCGTGTACTCCCGTCGGTCTCCTGCACTGGCGGGTGCCCTCGCGTCTCGGCCCGACAGGATCGTCGGCGCGTAGTCGTCGTCGTTCAGCAGGTTGCGCATGCTCGGCGCTGCCTTCTGTCTCTGTATCGCGGTCTGGAAGGCACCGGCCGAAGATCCTTCGGGTCCCAGGAGAGCCATTCCCGGCGCCACGACCGACTGCTGAGGCAGGAAGAAGGTCGTGAGCTTGCCCGTCTCGTCGTAGCCTCGGCGGCAGACGACCTGGTCATTGGCACCAGCCGATACTGGCGCGGAGCTAGCGGGTGTTAGGTGGAACGCGCCGTACTGGTTCGGGTTGTACTGACTGCGGACGAGCGAGTGCCTCGCTGCCATCACCGGACGCATGGGAACGTCCGAGTACGCGCTGGTTCTGGCCGTTAACCCGGCTGAAGTCACCATCTGAGGCTGTGCTGGAGGCTGACTCGAGGTTGAGCCGCCCATCCGGCGCTTCTTGGAGTTGGAAGGGTAGTTCCCGGTGTGTAGCTCGACTGGTCCTGCTCGCTTGGCTTCATAGGCTGCAGGCTTGGGCTTCGAGCCTCCTCCTTGCTGTTGTTGCTGCTGCAGCATAGCCTTGAGCCGCAGCTTGTCCTTGACGACCTTCTGGTACTGCTCGTGTCTGAACTTGCAGGCCTTCTTGAGCGCCTTGATGAGCTCCCGCGGGTTCTGCACCTCGTCCTCGAGCGCATCCGCGTCGCACGTGTCCAGGAAGCTGGCGATGCTCCGGTTGACGCTCGCTCGGCGCGCCGCCTCGGCCTGGCGGCCCAGCTCCAGCTGGTACTTGCCCAGCTTGGCCAGCAGCTCGTGGCGGCCGGCCTCGAGCGTCTGCGCGCGCTGCGCCAGCAACTGCTTGTCGCTCGCCAGCTGCTGCTTCTGCGCGCGCAGGCGCTCCAACTCGCCCAGCAGCGCCTCGCTCTGCCGCTTCTGCCACTGCACGCGCTCCATCAGCGCGTTCACGCGCGCGCTCAGCTTGCTGGCTTCTTGGGTCTGCGTGGCTGGAGAAGCAGCGGTGGAGGGGGAGGAGCTGGAGCTTGGAGAGGAGGAGGGCGGGATCTCCAGGTAGAGAGAAACAAGGTCGGAGGAGTGAGCCGAGCGGCGGCAGATCGGGCACTGGCGCTGCACTTGGAGCGCCTGCAGCATGCACGGCAGGTGGAAGACGTGGCCGCAGGGAGCGGCGGTTAACTCGCGACGGAGCTCCTCGAGGCAGATATGGCACTCCTGCGCCATGGCTGTGGACGCTTGAGGGGTAGCGCTGAAGCGCTTGGGCGGGTGAGTGGGTAGGAGGTGGAGATGCGGTGGTGTAGGTGGTGGTATCTGGGGTGGAGGAGGGCGGGAGGGAGCAAGCGGTCGACCGGCGCGAGGCGTCGGAAGTCGCCGGCGTCTTGGGCAATGCGATGGAAGCTGGTGCCGCCGTCTATTGCACGTTGGAACGTTTTAGCAAACGGTGGAGAGACTAAACGACGGGGGATTAGCGGTAAAAGAATGGTGGAGGGACTAAAAGTCCAGTTTGGGGGACTATCTTTGGCCCAGAAGCGTGGCGTTGACTGTGACAAAGGAAGCAAGGTGGTGTCTAATGTCATGAGATGGTCCTTTGATGATAGTAGTTTGACAAAATGGGCGAGAGTAGCAGAACGGCAACAGCGCACTCAATGCAGCCTGGACATCGATCGACATTGGTAGTGGGTTACTCCTCACGCAACAACACTGCACCCCAAGAAGCATGCCGTTGCGAGTGCGTTGTCAATAGCATTGCGCATCGGGTCATGGCGCACGGGAATGAGCGCGTTGCCCTGCTGACTGGCGACACCACGCTGAAGTGGCTCCATGATTGTTGGCTTGGTTATCCATTTAAGCTACAACGTTCGGGATGTTTGCGATTTATATCACCCTATTCATGACGATGATTTCGCAATAGTTCACTCTTTTGCCCTTTCGCCGCAGCGCTAGCTCCGTCTGGGACCATTTCCGTCGGAAAGCTGGGGCATCCCAGGGTGATCTCAAGGACAAGCAGCAGCATGCGACGGAGGACAGCACTGGCTGCGTTTGGCGCGGGCGGCCATTGGCTGTCGCAGCAGGCCAGCGCTCCAGCAGGGTATGGCAATTCTGGCGGCGCACGCTGCCAGTGACAGTGGACAATCCGATTGGCCCAAATCCCAATATAACTTTGAACCAATCGCTGAACCGTATGGACCCCTTTTTTACGAAATTGCGTAATTACTCTCCTTGATCCGATCAAGTCGGTAAAAACGGCCGGCCGCGAAAGGAGATTGTGGGCCAACCAAAGGCGAATGATAGGCGGTTTGTATGGTCGGCCGGGTCACCGCAGCGCCGAGGAGCGCATGGAGTGCCTTTAGTTACGTTTAGAAGACCAACGCACAAAATGGTAAGGAGACATGGCATGCCCGTGCTTCGTCGCAGGAGGGGAGGGCGCCTGCCAGCCCAACGGATCGGCGCTGCCGCCGTGTCCTACACGCTGCGGCAGCATCGCCGAGCTCTCGCAGCCTCTCCGTCCGCGTGGATCCAACTGCGCTCGCGTCTACCCCGTCGACTGGAAGGCGCAGTTAGACAGCTACACAGGGGTAACGCGGCGGGTTACAGGCAATCGGAGAGACAGCGAGAGCGGCGGCGGTGTGGCTGGCAGCCTCCCCTTGGCGACAGGAGCGGCGGTGAAGTGACAGGAAAGCGGGTGGAGCGGAGAGCGCTAACACTTTGTGGGGACGATGTGCCGCAGCCGAAGCAGATCACCGACATCCGTGACTTCCTCCAGAAGGCGCGCCGAAAGGACGCCCGCTCTGTCAAGATCAAGAAGACGGACAAGGTGGTCAAGTTCAAGATCCGCTGCTCCAAGTACCTCTACACGCTCTGCGTGACGGACACGGAGAAGGCCGACAAGCTCACCCAGTCCCTGCCCCCTGGTATGTTCCGCCTCACCCTCTACACTGGGAGTATGCGGAACCGCACTCCATGCTGACTGACACGGTGTATCGCTCTTCCGGCCCCCAGGACTCCAGCGCAAGGATATTTAGGCGGCGCGTGGGGCGGGCGAGCTCGCTGGACGGACGCACTGTTGGCGCATAATAAACGCATCGGTCTTCTAATGCTGCGACGGCCTCTTCCCGGCGGCGGCGGTCGCTACCGCGGTGTTGCGCGCGTAGTGAGGCGCTAGGCGAGCGAGCGTTCGCGAAACGAATCAACGAACACAACACCCCCGCCGACTTGAGGAGGGCCAACGCAAGTCTTTGAACCGTTCTGGTGCTGCCATTTGCTGGGAGGCCCCGAGTCGCCGCCATGACGAGCTCTGTCTCGGGTTGTGGCGTCCATTGGCGGGTCTCGTGACCAGGAAGAAGCGGTGTTTGTCTGCCTGGTGACCGAGGTTATGTGTCGCCAAGTGCTCAGTCGGCGATGCTTCAGGGGAGGAGCACGCGTCACAAGAGCAGACAGCATGTGGGGTGACAAGCAGAGAAGAAGGCATGGCGAATGCAAAAAGTCGTTCACGAATCTGTGCGCCAGCTAGCCTGCGCGCCAGCCGAGTCAATGAGCCCGAGAGCTGCTGCTGCCCAGCTCATCCCGACACGCTCGAGACGCCAGAACTCCGAGCGCTGCCGACTCCTCAGACGCCACGCCGCTGTCTTTCCAGGCGGCGATGGCCCAGCAAGATCGGCTCTGAAGCCGCTCGGGTCCTCGGGAGTCTCGCGGCGGGCTTAGACCGAGTTCTTGCGGGGCGGCGGTGAGTGTGCGGCCGCAGGAGAGGCCGAGCGCGAACGCGAGCGGCGGGGCGAGTCCTTGCGGGCCGCCGGCGAGCGCGAACGGGAGCGACGCGGCGAACGCGAACGGCGGGGAGAGCGCGAGCGCGAGCGGCGGCCACCGCTGGCGGCAGCACTGCCCTCGGGGGCGATGCGCACAAAGCTGCCACGGAAGTCCGTGTCGTCGAGCTTCTTGATGGCGTTCTCCATCTCCTCACGGGACGCAAACTCGGCAACACTGGGCATTGATATCGTAGTGAGCGTCAGCGCCGAGATGGCGTAAGGAGATCATCGAGCCTGGAGGGGAGAAAGAGGAACGTACGCCGTGCCGTCCGACTGGACGTCGCAGAACGTCACTTCACCACCCGAGCGCAGGAAGTCCTTGACATTGCGCCAGTCGACGTCGCGCGGGAGTTCCGTCAGGCGAACGCGGAAGTCCGTGCGCTGCGGCGGGTTGCCACGCGCGCCTGCGCAATACCACGCCAACACAGTAAGGCCTAAAGTGAGACGCTGTTGTACAGTCCAGCGCTAGGAAGCGTCTTGACACGTACGGTCACCGCCGGGTGCGCGGTCGCGGTTGAAGCCGCCGTCGTCATCGCGACGGTCGCGGCGAGAGCCACCACGCGCGAGCTCAACGCGAATACTAGGCCACAAAACGAGAAGATAGAGCGTTAGTAAGTCAGTCAAGCAGCCAAGCACAGCAGCAGGATGCAGAGAACTCACCGTCCACCAAGGAAGTCACGGCCGTCCATGGAGCGGATGGCATCGTCGGCGTCACGGGGGTCCTCGAAATCCTAGGAGAACGACGCCGCGGGGCGGGGGGAGCACGGACGAAGGGACGAAGCAGACGTTGGTGGACCGAACCGAGGAGCAACAGACCGAGGCGAAGCGCGGCGTGGCCCGAGCAGCGATCGCCGAGGCGGAGGCGGCGCAAGGCATGATGGCAGCCGAACGAGGCAGCAACGACGACGACTCGCCGATGCTGCTGACCCAGTAGACTCCTCTCCATTCCTTCCTCCAGGTGGACGGTGTGTGCGGAAAAGCCGACGTAACTCCCCCTCCGTCTCGACTCCGTAACGTAAGAAGCCATGGCGGTGAAGGGCGGACGGATCGACGAAGAGCGTGCGATGTCGGCGCCCGCCAACCAGACGACGAGGTCAAGTCGACGACGTAGTGGAAGCCTCCTCTCGAAGCGTTGATCTCGACGCGTCGGGTCACACACCACCATTGCAGGGATACGAACCGTGCAGAGTGAAGAAGTGGCGCGTATGAGGAGCTGACGAAGCCGAGAGGGCCGGAGGGAGGGTAGTAGGGAGGGAGGGAGTTGTGGAGGGAGAGGGGAGGGGTGTTCGGAGCCATCATGCCGCGGGCCGGGCGCGCGCGGGGGCCGCACGGAAAAGACGCGAGCGGGGCGAAGCACTCACCACGAACGCGAAGCCGGGCGGGTTGCGCGCGATCCAGATGTTGGCGACGTGGCCGTAGCGGCTGAAGCCGTCCTGCACCTCGCGCGTGGTCGCGTCGCGAGGGAGGCCGCCGACGTACACGCGGGTGCCCATGCTTGACAAGAGGAGAAGGAGAAGGAGGCGGCGGGGAACGACGCGGAAGGCGGCTGGAAGCGCGAATGCTGAGCGTGGAGGCCCGTTGTCTTGGCTGGTGGCGGGGGGGACTGCCAAACAGGAGGAATCGGCTACACGACCACTACGAAGACATTTGTTTAGATCTCGTGGTGGAGACTAGCATAGTACTGATAGGTTATTTGTGCTGGTCGAATAGACGATTGCTGGTCTTGCACTGTTGGTTTCGAGAAAACTGCCAGTGCTTTCCTCGGATAACTGATACTGCGGTTGCTGTTGATGCAGACAATCCGTCAAAACATTTGAATTTATTTAAGTGAACATGGAATGGCGCTGGATTCAATCAGGAATGGGGGCATCATGTGGGAAAGGGGACCCCTCCTCCAGTTTACCCTTCCCCTGTTCGAAACCCCGCTCTTTTTGCAACACTACTGTCACTCACAAAAAATACGCAAAGGACAGGTTTCCGAGCAAAACGGTACTCCCCACCCCCCCCGACATAGTGTCACGGCACTCTGCCTTCAGCCACCCACCACCACCACACGGATCACTCCGCCTCAGCCCGTCAATCACGCCGCCGAGTGGAGCATGCTGACCGCCGCGTCCACCGCCGCCGCGGGCTCCCGCCGCATACCCGCGCGCCACCAGCTGCGCGCGCTGTCGGCCGCCACATCCGCGCTCCACCCACGAGTTTCGCAGTCTTTGCGCCGCCGCGCGGGCCTCTCGGGCTCGCTGCTCGACCAGCTAGTGTCACGTCCGTTGCAGTCGCAGTCGCGCGCGTTCTTCGGGCTGCGCGACCTGATCTTTGGCGAGAAGAAGGCGGAGGACAAGCCACAGCCGCCCGCGAACGGCGACAAGCGCAGCGCACCGCCCAAGCCTAGCAGCAAGCCAACAAGCATTCCGGCTGCTACGTCAGCCGTCAATGCTGAGCCTGAGGCTGCCAATGCTGTTGCAGAGCCGATCCGCGGCAGCCAGGACGCGCTGCAGTACTCTGTCGGCAAGTATGCTCGGCTCGCAGACGGCGCGGTGATGGCGTCGTGCGGCAAGACGATGCTGTTGACAACCGTCGTAAGCGAGGCATCGCCTGGCAACAACAGCAGTGCACGCGACTACCTGCCGCTCATGGTCGACTACCGCGTCAAGTCATACGCTGTCGGCCTGATCCCGGACACTGCGCGGCGCCGCGAGTTCTCGGGCAATGACGAGGAGATTTTGCAGTCTCGAGTCGTCGACCGCGCGCTGCGTCCGCTCTTCCCGCGCGACTTCTACGGCGACACGCAGGTCCTAGCTACTGTGCAATCGCTGGACCCAGCGAACGACCCGCTCGTGGTCGCCGTCAACGCCTCGTCGGCCGCGCTCGCCGTCTCGGACATCCCGTGGCACGGACCAATCGGCTGCGTGCGCGTCATCGAGCTGGACGGCCAGCTGATCGTCAACCCGTCGGCTTCCCAGCGCGAACTCGCGACGCTCGACGTCCTGTACGCCGGCACCGAGACGCGCGTCGTGATGGTCGAGGCGGACGGCGACCAGGTCAGCGAGGCGCGGGTTGTGGAAGCCATGGAGCTCGCGCACAAGCACGTGATCCCGATCGTACACGAGCAACAAGCGCTCGCCAGCAAGTCAGGTAAGCCCAAGCGGACATACAAGCAGGTGGCGCCAAGCGAGGAGCTGCTGGCCGCCGCGCGTGAAGCCGGCCTTGAGGATGCGATGGCCGTGCTGAGCACTCGCAACGCGACCAAGGCGAGTCGCCAGGCCGGCGAGCGCCACGTGTTCGGCAAGATCATCTCGCTGCTGCGGACCCAGTTCTCCGGCCGCGCTGATGTGGAAGACGCGTCCATCCAGCTCGCGGCGCACGACGTCTTCCAGCAGGCGCTGCGTTCCCGTGTGCTCGGAGTTGACCAGAGCAATGGCGACTCGTCCGCCAACGGTAGTGGCGGAGGGTTGAACAGCCCGGTGCGGTTCGACGGCCGGCCGGTCAACACTGTCCGCAACATTTCGCTGGAGGCGGACGTGCTGCCCATGGCGCACGGATCGGCTGTGTTCGCTCGCGGAGACACTCAAGCGCTGTGTTCCGTCACGCTGGGGCCTCCGGACCGCGGACTCAAGGTGCGCGGGCCGCTCGTGGACTCCAAGGAGAGCGACAGCGAGCTGACCAAGCACGCCATGCTGCACTACGAGTTCCCGCCGTACTGCGTCAACGAGACGGGCAAGGTGGGCGGCGTGAACAGGCGCATGGTCGGCCACGGCGCGCTGGCCGAGAAGGCCATCGTGCCCGTGCTGCCCAGCGTCTCGGAGTTCCCGTACACTGTCCGCATGACGTCCGAGGTGCTGTCTTCAGACGGGTCGTCGTCCATGGCGACGGTCTGCGGCGTGTCGCTGGCGCTCATGGACGCTGGCGTGCCGATCCGCGCGCCGGTGGCTGGCATCTCGATCGGTCTCGTGACTTCCGGCGACCCGTTCGAGTTCGCCAATGCCAGCAAGTCGATCGCGTCGAGTGACTACCGACTGCTGACGGACATCTTGGGCACTGAAGACCACTACGGCGACATGGACTTCAAGGTAGCGGGCACGGACGCCGGCGTTACGGCCGTGCAGCTGGACGTCAAGCTCGCGGGCGGCGTGCCGCTCGATGTGCTGGCGCGCGCTATGCAGCTGGCCAAGAAGGCGCGCACCAACATCCTGCGCAAGATGAGCGGCACGATCAGCGCGCCGAGGGAGAAGCCCAAGGCCGGCGGCCAGGAGTGGCGCGTGGCCGTCGACTTGGCCATCCCGACGACGGCGATTGGCGCGTTGATCGGTCAGGGAGGCAGCAACATCCGGGAGATCGAGCGCGCCTTTGACTGCAGCGTGAGTATCGACCGACGTAGTGGGAAGATCAGCGTGGCTGCGACGCCTTCGAATGCCGAGGCAGCCAAAGAGTTCATTCTGTCGCAGGCGGCAGACGTGACGGCGGGCTCGGGTCACGGCGGAGTCAGCACCGACGGCTTCTGGTTCCGCAAGGGTGAGCGGTACACGATGCGCGTGGCCGAGGTGATGGACTTTGGGGCGTTGCTCGAGTCCCCCGAGTCGCCCGAGTCGCGCCGAGGCTTCGTGCACATCTCGGAGCTCGCGACCCAGCGCGTGGACGACATCCGCGCCGTGCTCGTCGCCGGTCAGGAGCTCGAGTTCGAGTGCATACAGGACGGCGTGGCCGGCAAGATGTCGCTCAAGGCGCTCTCAACTGGCGGTCCAACTGAGGACAACGCGGCCGCGACTGGGCCGGCGCCGCATCGCCGGCTGACGGCGCAATCGCTGGGCGGCAAGCGCCGCGTCAAGGCGGCCGTGTCGACGGCCAAGATCCTCGGCGCGCGCCACCACCCGGCTGGCCACCGACAATCACCGGCCCGGAACTCGTCCGGAGCCGACTCGAGCTCCTAGGGGCGGCAACGCTTCGTTAGCGCCGGCAGGTTAGGAGACTCGCACGCCAACTATAGAGAACGAGGACATGAACGAGCTCGTACACCTCCTTGTTCACACCTCGCTCGCGTGCAACGCACATTCATACAAGACCCAGCAGTCCACATGCCACAGAGCAACCCATGAGACGCACCTCATCGCGTCCGAGCGTCCAATGCTGCCACCCCAAACGGTCCCGGCATTGCGTCCATCTAGATGACAGCTTCCGGTGCGCCGACAACGATCGTCTTCTCCGAGAACGGCACGCGCTTGCGGTTGCGCTTGAGCAGCACCGTGCGGTCGATCGGGTCCGCGTGGTGGGTGGCCGTCGCCGTCATCCGCACGGACGCGCGGCTGTCCAGACCTCCTCCGAAGCCGCTCATCATGGCGGCGGACGACATGCGCGCGTTGCTGCTGCTCTGCATGGCCGACGACAGCGACATGACCGAGCTCGTGAACGACGGGATGGACGGGGAGGATCGACGCCGGAGCAGTTGCCGAGCAAACGGAGACTCGTCCGCGCTTCTCCCGCCGTCTGCGTCGCTCCCCTGGTCGTCCGCAACGCGCAGCGCGTCAAGCACCTCGTCCGTCAGCGCCGCGCGGTCGAACGCGTTGAGCAGGAACTGGCGGAACGCCAGCCGGTACGTGTACTTCTCCATGAGCGCGTGCACGAACAGCAGCAGCCGCGGCTCCTCGAACAGCGGCGACTTGGTGGCGCGCAACTTGCTCAGCGATGAGTGGGCCTCCTTCTGCGTGATGTGGTTGCTCAGGTCGGCCACGTGGCGCAGCACCTCGCGCCACTCGGGCGGCACCTTGGTCAGCAGCGTCTGCAGCTGCGACCGAGGCGTCTGCGTCAGCGGGGACTGCGGGAAGTTGTTGTGGCACTTGCTGCTGTCGCTGCTTTCGCCAGCCACCATCGCGGTCGGCAGCTCGGAGGGGGAGCTGAACGCCGACCGCGTCGCCATCGATGGCCACACGAACAGCGAGTTGCAGTTCTGCGGGACGGCGATCGACACGCTCGCGTCCTGTGGAGCGTCCCACCCGAGGCGTAGCAAGCTTCGACGCCCGGGGGCGGAGCGCGCGATCAGTCCCAGCACGAAGAAGCACGTCCCGCGGATGGACACGAGCGGCGAGTCGGTCGCGAGCTTGACGATCACGTCCAGCACGTCCGTCGCATAGTGGCGGATGAGGTCAAAGCCTCGCGCCGTGGCCGCCACGTGTCCTAGAGCCCACAGCGCCGCGCGCTTCTCCAGCGGTGCGCTGGCTGCGTCGCGGAGGCATGCAATATACTCTGGGATGTGGCCAGACCCGTGCAGGATCTGGCAGCCAACGCTCGTCTTGGCGAGCTCGCCGTACAGATGAGGCGGCAACGGCACAGTGCGCGGACGTAACGGCAGCAGCTGGAGAGTGAACTCGACCGACTTGAGCAGCAGGCGTTTGACAGAAGGCCCGCTTCCCCCGACACTGCTGGCGCCAGCGCCGCTGTCCAGTTCGACGCGGAAGTTCCACACGGCGCGCTCACCTGGAGCGCAGAGCGAGCACTCGGGGGCTCCAAGGTACTGCGGCGCGCGCTGCTCGGGCTGGCACGAGCTCCAATCCTTGTTCTCGTCGCTCACGGCGTCAGCGCCGGACTGCGTGTTCGCCGACGACGTGTCTGCGAAGTCGAGGTTGGTCTCGGACGACCGATCACCAGTGCCTCCGTTCCCGGCTGCTGATGCAGAGCGAGCACGCACCGCCTTGAGCTGCGCGTCGCTACTGAAGCTCGACGTCGACGTGATGAAGCCGCCGTTGCTCTGGGGCGGAGGCTTGGTGAACCCGCGACGGTCGACGGGCTGCGTGCCAAGGAACAAGCATGCCTGGAGCGTCTGCTGCGAGTTGACGACGACCGGCTGCGGCATGTTGCGCGCGTCGACCACGATGCCCTTGACGCGGATCGAGTTCATCCGCATGTCGTCGTCTCCGAGCACGCCCTTATCTCCATCATCGCCGTCGCGCATGGTCCCGTCGATGAACGTCTCCAGGATCAAGTTGGACGGCGGACCACTACCAGGAGGCCCGACGATCTTGACCTCCATGTTCCACGGCATGCGGTACAGCCAGTCGAGACCCCAGAGCGAAGAGCGAGGGCCTCCACCTGCGCCACCGCCACGCTTCATCGGCACGTGGACTGGGATTGGCGTCGGCGAGCCCGTTCGACGCGTGCTCACAGGGTTGGACGACGAGTTCCGGTCACGGCCAGAGACGTCGCGGTGGAGGCCGCGGAACAGAGCGCCTTCCACGAGATGCACGTACGAAATGTGCTTCTCGCGGCGCCAGGCTGCCAGCGTGCGCGGGATCCAGTCGCCCGTCTCCTTGAGGAACGCGAGCCCTTCCGGGAGCGACAGGAACTTGAGCAGCAGCGACTCTGCGCGCCGGTCTTTGAGCTTCACAAGACGCTGCGGACGCTTCAGGATCATCGCGAGCAGGCACGCCTGGGTCTCGGCGGCTTCTTCGAGGACGCTGAGCGCGGCGCGAGCGACGTCGTCTTCCTGCGTCAGCTGTGTGACCAGCGCGTCGATGCCCCAGCGGTCGAAGTCGGAGACTTGTGAGCGTAGCAGAGCTCGGAGGAGGCAGGTCGCATACAGCCGCAGCGGCTTGGAGCCTTCGCCCATCCAGGACTGCAGCAGCTTGCGCGAGCTGCCGTCCACCGAGTAGTCGAGGTTGGCGAGGATGAGGCGGCACAGGAAGTCGTGGCCCTTGGTCGTGCCCATGACATAGAGCCGCTGGAACAGGTTCGACTGCTCCATCATCTTCAGCCCTTCCCTGCTCGAGCTCATGAGGCCCAGCAGCGTGAAGTACTCGCGCAGCATCCGCCGTGACACGTAGTCCGGCGAGAACATGCGCGACTTGAGCACACCGATGTGGGACTCGACGATCGCAGCTTCCGGCCGCGCTTCCAATTCGAGAGCCGACGAAATCTCCGTCAATAGCTGGCCACGGCGGTCCGTCTTGAGGAACAGGAGACCTTCTGGGTGGTTCAGCAGCAGCGTGTACATTTGGCAGGCTGGTCGCAGGTACGGGACGTGGTCCGGGATCCAGAACAGGTTGGAGAAGTAGCCCTTGTTGCCCGGGTCACACCGGAAGAAGCCCGAGAGTCGCTTGAAGAACTTGGTCTTCATCGCCTCCGACAGCCGCTGAGGGTTCGCCAGCGGGCCCTCGAGCATCTCCGAGATGATGTCCCAGTTCCAGTTCTTGTAGTTCTTGTCCGTGAGCACTCGGCAGCGCGTGTGCAGCATGTCCTTGAAGGTCGCGTCGTCCATCTGCGCGTCCATCGACTGCTTGAGCTCCAGCACCATGAGCTCGCGCGACGTCATCTGGTCCTTGAACTGGAACTGGTTCACGCTGATGTTGGTCGCGCTGTTCTTGCGCATCGATGACATTGACGACGACGTTGATGCCGACGACATAGACAGCGACATCGTCGGGTTGAAACTTGAGAAGTTGGGTCCACCGGAACGACCGACCGCGGCCTGCTGCAACAACCCGGTCGACGGGCGGTTCGTGTCCCGCAGCAGCTCGGACGCGAGCTGAACCCCGTTGACGCCGCTCCCGCCGTGCGAGATGAGCGACACCCCACGAGCAGAGATGCTCCCAGCACTTGCGCCAACAGCGTTTGCGAGCTCGGCAAGCATCTCACTCGCTCGGATCGACTTCTCGCGCTGCAAGCGCTCCAGTAGGCTCTTGGCGTGGTCACCAAGCGACTGCGTGGTGGTGGTCGTCACTGACGTTGCTGATACTAAGCGAGGCAGCGCCAGTAGAGACGCACAGTGCTGGTCCGGCAGGAGCCGAGACGACATGCGCAGAATGTCGGCCAGAAGATCGATCGCGGGCTCGGCGAGCGACCGGTTCGTCCCGGTGCCTAATGTGACCAGCGCGTCGAGGATCCCGCAGTGGATCATCGCCAGCAGCACGATCACGGTGTAGTTGTCCAGCAGGTTGTGGTTCCCCATGGACGGCATGTTCTCGGACGAAGACATGCTGATGGGGATCGACGCCGAAACTGCGTCGGCTGTGGATTCCGACGCTGGCCGGTCGAATGACGTCTTCTTGTAGAAAATCTCGCAGATCGTAGACAGCACGGCTTTCTGGACGTCCTCGCCAACAGGACGGACGAGCAGCTGGATCAGCGACTGCAGCCCTTGCGGGTTGGAAGTCAGCACGACGATCCCCTGTTGCACAATGAGCATCACACAAGTCGAGGTCAAGCCAAGACAACGTCACAATTGACACCATAGCATCCCGCTTACCGTCCACGACCGCATCATGGTGACGATGGCGTTGCGACTAGCCATCCACCGCTGGCGACGCTCATTCCCCGCTGGAAGGTCCGTGTCGGTGAACGGAGCCAACAGCACCTGCGTGTCGATGAACGGCTGGATGAACTTGCGTGTGGACGGCTCGTTCAGGATCATGAGCAGCGTCATGATGAGCGAGTCCGCCAGGTCCTTGACATCATCATCACACCAGCCAAGATAGTGTTAGTTCGCCTAGAGGATGTATGGCCGTCCAAACTGGAGGTGCTTACCTGGAAGGACGGCTCGAGGATGGAGTCGACGAGCGTTTTGGTGCCGTTGCCCTCCGCAACGACCTCCACGTTCAGGAGGGCGAGCTCGCGCAACGTCTCCAGGCACACGCGCCGCAGGTTGTCGTCTTTGTGGGTCACGATCGCGACGAGCGACGTCACGAGACTCGTCGGCATCCTCGCCGCGTCGATATCCATGATCCGGCGGATCACTTTGAGCGCCTGGATGCGCTCCGCCAGGTGCTTTTGCTCGCGCTCCATCGACCTGACGACAAAAATAGGGAGGCACTGCACCCCTCGACATGTTCTTGTTAGCCTCCTGTGGATGCTGCAACACACCAGCAAACAACACGCGGCCTCACCAGGTCCGCGAACGTCTTGATGCCGTCAGTGCTGCCGACGCAGTAGCGCAGCGCTCGCAGCGCACCGGCGCGCGCAGACGTGTCTGAGTCGCAGACCAGCTTGCGCAGGCTCCGCATCAAGCGCTCGACCGGGAACGTATCGAGGAGCAGCGGGTCGTTCTTCAGCTCCTATCACACGCCGTAGCAACACCCAGTGTCCAAGCAGCAAACGCAGCGTCAGCCGCCGCTCGCCATACTCCCAGCGAGAAAGTGCGTCAAGAGAGGCAGCTTTCAAGACACGGACGCTGAGCGTACATGGCAAATGCGGCCGGAGCTCTCGAGCTTGGACTTGCGGTCCAAGTTACCACGCTCAATGAGCGCGCAGATCGCGGCGAGGCTGCTGTCGCCGCGCGGTCCGGACCCGCGACGCCCCGCCATGCTGCTCGCCGTGCCTTTCTCCGCCTGTCTGAGTTGTCGTCGCTCCCCCCTTCCGCTTACAGGAGCGAGGGAACCGCACGCGCTTTGCTGATTACCTAGCGCACCGCCTACAGTAGATGCTTCTGGGCGTCGCTTGCGCTGGTCTCCGCTGCCGTCACACGCTAATGGCTTCCGTCCCTTCTCCGGTCTGTCAGCACCACGACGACAGTGCGCTTTTCCCCCAAGTCGCGGACAAAATTGTACCACATGTTTTCCATTTCAACCTTGCCAAAATGGTTCAGTGTACCATTTGTGGTACCGTTTCGTGGCGAGTGGTCGTGAAGGTTTGTCTGGCTGGGAAAGCCATTCGGTCGCCACCCCCCGCGAGATTGACATCCACGGCCATGAACGCCCTCGCGACCGGCCTGCGCGCGCTGTCGCTGGCCTCGGCGGCGCCGCGCACGTGCCTGCTGCGCGCCGCCAGCACGCAGGCGGCCGCTGCCTCCGGGTCGGCCTTTGAGATCCCGGCGAACATCGTCTTTGCCGAGGAGAAGCCCGTGCGCGCGCCGCGCGTGATCCCTGCCGCGCAGAAGGGTGAGGCCGCATCCTGGTTGACAAACAACGGCCGGTTGCTGGCGTCTTGGCGTCAAACTGACGTCGTTCTCCTGCAGTGACGGTGCTGAGCAATGGCGACCTGCAGCTCAACACGCTGACGCTGTCGGGCGACGACGAGCTGGAGCCGGTCACGCTTGACGAGAGGTGCGTCTACGAGCATTAAGCCACCCACAGCGACCGTATAATGCCGTGGCTTACTCAATCCTCACGCCAACGTATTGATCTGTGCGTGTAATGCAGCGTGTTTGGCGCTCCGTCGCGCGTGGACATCCTACAGCGTGTCGTGCGGTGGCAGCTCGCGTGCCGCCGCGCGGGCTCCAACAAGACCAAGACGCGCTCGGAGGTCAGCGGCTCGACGCGCAAGCCGTGGAAGCAGAAGGGCTCTGGCCGCGCGCGTGTGGGCGACATCCGTGCGCCGCAGTGGCGCGGCGGCTACCGCGTGCACGGCCCCGTGCTGCGCGACTTTTCGTACAGCCTGCCGAAGAAGGTGCGCGCGATGGGTCTGCGCGTGGCGCTGTCGACCAAGCTCCGCGAGGGAAAGCTCGCCGTCGTGGACACGCTCGACGTTGATGTGAGTTGGATTCAGGCGCTGACCGGGCTTGGCGTCGTTCCTTGGGCTTACCACTTGTCGTTGTGTTGACTACCAGATCGCCAAGACCAAGGAGATGAAGAAGCTCCTGGAGTCGCGCGGCTGGGACCACGCGCTGTTCATTGGCGGCGAGGAGGTCGCGTCCAACTTTGTGCTGTCGACGCGCAACATCCCGTACGTGAACACGCTGCCGCAGCACAAGATCAACGTGTACTCGATCCTCGAGAAGGACCTGCTCATCATCACGCGCGACGCGGTCAAGTACCTGGAGGACCGCCTCCACACTGAATAGATATCGGACACGGGATGGGTAGATGGACGACACGCAGGGAGCGATCGGCTATCCGACAAGGCTCTTTTGGCCCTGAGAAGGAGAAAGGAGAAGCGGGAGACAGCAAGAACCAAACGAACATGCTCGCTGACTCGACGTACTGGTCAGTCGTTCGTACCTCCTGCTTCATGACAGATACCTCCGGCTAAATGGTGGGCGATTCGCTCAGATCGACGGTCACAGATAGCTCGGGAGGCTTGACGCCAGCGCGCAGCCGCTCCTCGACTGGTACAGGCTCGCTGATGTCGAGGTCCGCCGCCTCGTCCGCTGCCAGCAAGTGCACCTGTCCGAGGAAGCTCTTGGCCGCGTCCAGCTCGACGGTGAGCGCGTCGCGCTGCTTGATCATGGCGCCCGTGAGCGCCTCCCGCTTGGCCTTGAACGCTCGCCCGTTCTCGAGTATCCGGTGCAGCGCCTGCTTGATCTGGCGCGACTCCCGCTTGATGGCTGACAAGTCGCTCGCGTGCGCTGCTGGTCCCTCTCCGTACTCACCGACGGCCATGCGCTCCAAGTGCCAGCCCTTCAGGTCCTTGAGCCGCGCGTCCGGCTCACTCAGGTCCAGGATCTCACGGAAGTTGTTGTCATTGCGCCGTTGCTGACCTCCAAGCAACCATCGGACAAGCATGAGCGACTTGATTAGAGGCAAAGATACTTGTGGCGCCATCCCTGCCAGCAGAACACATGCAGCACTTACATCATAGACGGTCGCCAGCTCGTGCCACTTGCCCTCCAGGCCGCTGCGCGTGTACACGTCGCACAGGTCGCACAGCGCGGCCGCCGCCGTCGCCGACTTGTCCTCCTTTGGCTTGGTCGTGCGCGGCAGCATTCTTCGCTTTTGACACAGGAGCATTCAAAGAAGCAGGTCCCTTCACTGCTTCATTCCCAAGTTAAATCTACTTTCAAAGGTTTCCTAATGTGAGAGGGTTGAAGTCTCCCAAGAGTGATGATCTCGAAGGTTGCCTTTCCGCCAAAATTTTGTTTTCCCCTTGTCATTGCGAGACAGTCCAAGAAGAGCCGACATGGCGGAAGCGGACGCGATGGCAGCGATCGACGGGTTGGTGGGGGCGGCGAGGCGCGTGCTGGAGCACGGAGGCTGCTCCGATAAGCGGCAGGGGGTGCCGGTAGAGGGTGAAGAAGGCTCAGTGAGCGGGCAGGCGGCGGTGGACGAGTTGCGCGGGTGTCTGGAGCAGATCAGCCGGCTCGTCGCGCAGTTCGAGTCCCAACGTGTCGTTGAGCTGTATAGCTCACGGCTTATGGAGGCGGGCGTCGCGCTCTACAACGCGCCGAGAGCGGCTTTTCGCGCGCTGGAGGCAGCGGAGAGCGGGGCTGGCGCGGCCACCTCGGACGTCTTCCCTCGCTATTTACTCGCCCTTTCTCGCTTCACGGCCGCCAAGATCATGAACGTCGCGCTGAGCTGGTCCAAGAGCGAAGGTGGCGGACAAGAACCCAGCGGGACGAGACACAAGACGAGCTTTGTGGACGAGTGTCTCGATGTCATGCGCTGCTTCGGCAGAGTGGGGATGACGATGCTCGAGAGCGCCACGATAGACTGTGAGGCGTGCCAAGACTACCTCGGCCTCGCAAAGCAGGCCTTCTCGCTCTTCCATTCTATATGGACGGGCATGGGGCTGTCCTACCTGACCAAACAGAAGCAAGACGCCGAGTTGGACGAGATCCTCGACGACTTGTGGGACTTCTGCATGGACCGAGTGCGCGTGTTGAAGCTTCTCCGGGATGACACAGCGGCCGAAACGGAGGACCAAGAAATGATTTCGGCCTTGCACGAGCTGCAGATGCTCGTTCCGTACCGGTTGTCGTCGGTCAGTGACTTGCTGGAGCTCCTGACCGAGATCATCGACTCGTACAGGTCTCTAGACAAGCGCGAGCAGCAAATCGCGTTCACGGAAGAAGCGCTGAGAGTCTGCGACGCCATTGAAACCTTCGGGGACGACGTGCACCCGCATCTATTGGTCGACTTCCGACAAAGAGCACTCGCCAGCATGCTAGAGTCGCTTCGAGGCATGCGGAATGTCGAGCGCGCGGAAGCCTGCTACTCTCTCTTCGCCGGACAACAGAATCCCGGCGCGCAGCTCTCCATGGTGCTGCTGTACGTTGACGCCAGCAGGTTTGACAAGGCAGCGCACTTCCTTCAGCAATTGTTCCAGCAAGACCGAGCGGAGTTGTCCATCCAAGGAGCACGTGCTTACGTGCAAGGACTCGGTTTCACCGATGAAGCGCTGGCGATTTACGAAGAGCTCGAGCGCAACTACGGCGACCAAGTTCTCCAGATCAAGGTGGACTTGGCCTGTCTGTTGGCTTTGTCCGACAATCGGCGCGACCTCGCTATCGCTCACATCCGGCAAATCTCAAGCCATATCGCCGACATGAACAGGTACGGACTCGTCGGGAACATTTAGCATGGCCTTGGGACTTGCGGTCTAACCTTCTCGCGCTCCATTGTGATCAGGCGAGGTGAAGCAAACACCGACACTGGTCAACTATTGCGAATGCAGCAAGCAGTGTTCGATGCAGTGCAACACTCGACAAACCTCGGCCTTCATGAGGTATGTGCTCCTGTCAGTGTTGTTACGGTCCTTCGTGTCAACTCAGGCAACTTCAATGTGTGCCACCACCAGGATTGCATCGAGTGGGCGTCTACTGGCATGCTGTTGTCGAGCTCAAGCGAGGACTGTGCCGCGTATCTACGGTAAACGTTTGGATGATGCGCATGCACGAGCATCGCAGTATACTAAATGCTTCCGTTCAGGATTCTCGCTCGGACGTACGCGAAGCTGGGGCGATTCCCTGAAGCCATCGCCGCAGCTGAGCAAGCGCTGAACACTGACGCAGACAAGAAGTCGCTGTTTGTGCTGTTCCAAGTTGCGCTCGCGAGTGGCAACCAAGACAAGGCGAGCGAGCTCATCGACAACTTGCAGTCACGTGCAGATTTCGAGTGCGTGGACCTCCTCCTCGTCGCCAAGGATATCGAGTCGTCGTGTTGCAAGGATGAGCTCGCGGTCATCCGGATCCTGGACATGGCATGCGAGCTCGTCGTCCAGGACACGACGACGGTCACAGCACAACTTCCGGTGGGAATACTCCTGCAAAACGTGGCAGCACTGGCATTTCGAGACCTGAAGCAAGCAACGCTACACTCGACGCACGAGGGTGACAGCTCGTACTCCACCAAGTTCGCAAGCTATGCCGCGATGTTGTTGAAAGCGTCGCGCCAGCACGACAATGCTGAGGAGTTTGGACCGCCCTCCGTCTTCGAGTGGTTCTTCGGCATGTGGTACGATCCCACACACTACTGACGATGTATCCCGTCTAACTTATCGAGTTGCTCTCTTCTTTCAACAGCTTCAACATTGCCAAGAGCACCGAGAAGTCAGCCTTCTTCGTGTTGGCAGCAGATATCGCAGCGCGGAGCGAGGAGATGTACCTGGACGCGTCACCGCTTGCTGGCCACTCATCCCAGTGCCTTTTAGCTGCCATCGCCTCGGACATGAAGCTCTTTGACGTACTTGCCAAAGCCCAGCTGAACGAGACGCTCGAGACCATTGCGCGGTTCGAAGCAGCGGAAACAGGAATGGACCAAGAAGTCTCTTCGTATCTGGTACGTCGGCGATGTATTTGCTGAGCAGTTGTAGACGTATGCTGAGTGCAATCGATTTGTTCGTGCTGGAGCAGGCGAAGGCGACGTTGGCCATCAAACTCCGCCAGTTTGAGCCAGACACGGATGCACTCTTTGCAATGTGCCGCGACAAGCTTCCTCGCCGCGTCGACGAATACATCTCATTCGGTGGTAAATGCTCTGTATGCGGATGAGGGTCAGATGCAACTGCTGTTTGCTGAGTTACTATGTTCGTTCCAACAGAACTTGTGGTGCACGCGGCCAGCTTCGACGAAGCCTCACAGGTACATTGACCATCTCGTTTCGCATCACTACAGTAGTGCTCGTTGTGATTGACGTTGGCGCTTGAAACCTCAGGTCCGAAAGCAGTATCGACATCTCGCGCGCTGCATCTTCAAATTCGGGTCCGACCAGCGCCAACTACTAGTTATCACTCGTCTGAAGACGTTGTTGACTTGGTTGTTGCTGGCCCTTCAGGTTGCAAGTGATGCTTCAAGAGCAGACACTGCTGCCATCGACGCTTGGCTACCTGGTTCGCCGGCTGGTCTTGCTGGCCGAGTCTCCTGCGGATACCCGCGAGTGGTTCGGGCAGCTGATCCAGCTCCGCAGAAGCCTCGATCTGCAGTTATCTGTGGATGATATCGAGTGGTTCGCCGGGAAGGCATGGAACATCGTACGTGAGACCAATTGCATCGCTGCTATGATGGCTATGCTGACTTTGAGGTGGAACAGGGCATTTCATGCTTGCGCATCGATCAGCGGGACGTGGCACAATGGTTCATGAAGACTGCGTTGGAGATCCTCGGTGAGTACCGCTGAGCTCTGTTCGTGATCGCTCGTAAACTTACCAACGAACTACCGCTGTATGCCATCGTCATCAACTTGAAGAGCAGCATGACATGCTGGCAGGAAAGCTGGGTCGCGATCTCCAAGCCCAATATCAAGGACATCTCGCATCTGGACGCGGGCACAGCTCGAATCGCCTCACAAGAGGCTAAAGACGCACAACCACAAGACTGAGCGGCCCAAGTCTCCACGCAGTTGGTACTGCGCGCATTTCATTCCGTGCGTCACGCTTCAAAAACGTCCGAGCGAGCGCTGTGGTTCGCTAACCCGTTGACGTGCGCCTTGACTGCCTCCAGGTACGCCTTCATGGTCGGCAGCTCCTCCGTCTCCTCCTTCTTCAGCACTCTGGACGCCCACTTGCGCTCGGCATACTCACAGATCTAACAGCCGCAACGCATTCCACACTCGCCCAAGTCAACGAAGGCTCTGAATGGTTTCGATCGTTGACGTCGAGCGATGCAACTAACCTCTTTGATGTCACGGCAGGAGAGCTGCGGCGACACCACAGCCAACTGCGCGAGTTCTTCGGGCGGCAGTTGCTTCGCGTACCTGAATCACCATCGAGGAGAAGGAATCCCGCGTCAACAGTGGTGATTTGGCTGCAACAGACCACAAAGCAGAGCAGAGCGTACCGAGCGAACACTGCGCGGCGAGTGTGTTCATCCGGCAGCTCGTAGCGGATGCAGAGGTCGAAGCGGCTGATCAGCGCGGCGTCCAAGTCCTGCTTGCTGTGATGGCAGACGCCAACAACCAAAAGAGACACCGCGCGTCGTCAGCACTCAGCCAGCAGGTTCGAGCTGCTGTGGACACTTCGCCACACATGAGGCAACTCACCGGTTCGTGGCACAGACCACCGTCGTCTTCTTGGCAGACGCGAAGCCCTCGACTTTCTGCAGCAGCACGGACAGGATCCGACGAGAAGCCTCGTGCATTGTGCCACCCGACCGGTCGCCAGCAAGCGCGTCAATCTACGGAGCAACCGACAAGGAGACGGTCAGGAGGTCAGCGGTCATCACTTCGAGGTACGAGCTGAGCTAGTTGACCCCTGTCTACCTCATCGATGAAAATGATGGCACCGTCAAGCTTCTCGCAGGCGTCGAAGATGGACGACATCTTCTTCTCGCTGTCGCCGTACCACTTGGACACGACGCTCTCGATCGGGATGTGGATCATGGGGATGCCCGCCTGCTGGGCAATTATGCGCGCGCTGAGCGTCTTGCCCGTGCCTGGTGGGCCCTCGAACAGCACGGCGCGCGGCCGGTTGCTCTCGTACCGACAGCGCGTCTTCTGCGCGATGCGCTCGTACAGTTCCGGGTTCTGCAGCGCCAGCACGACCGTGTCCTCGATCTCCAGCTTGACGTCGTCATACCCAGCCTTCGACCACCACCCAAGTCCGGTTAGCAAGCAGCACAAAGCTCTACTCGGTACAGAGGTCAAGAACATACCAAACTGTCCCAGTTGAGCCCGTTCTCGTCCGTCGACGGCTCAAACACTTCGATCCCGAGCGACTGAAGCTGCTGGATCGCCTCCTCCTTCACGCGGTAAACGGTGAGCACATCTCCGACGTGTATACTCTCGCCAAGTCGCAACACACAAACCTTGCTGTCCCCAGAGGAAGCCGCGGTCGCATTCACGCCGGCTGGAGCACCACCTGTGCGTCCCGACGAGAAGCTCCTGCGGCGCGACTGCTCCATCTCCTGGCGGAAGAACGCGTTCACATTCGGGTACGAGTACATCTCCTTGTATGCGGCGACGACGGCGTCGACCTCACGCTGCGTTAGGAACTCGTCCTTGTAGAAGACGAACTTGGCGCCGGCCTTTGGCGACAACGAGCTCGCGTCGCGCACGAACTGGAACGAGCCGCTGCCGCTCGAGTACAAGTAATGCACGGCCGGCTGTTCGTACGCGTCCCCGATCGATCCCGTCTTCTTCCCGGCGCCGTCTTGCGCTTCGAGCGCTGGCGCCGGGATCACCTCGACGACTTGGCGAGACGCGGAGCCCTGCGGCTGCAAGTGGCACAGGAAGCGGCCCAAGATCGCCTCCTGGTCCGCGAACGACGGGCAGGCGAACTCGATGCGGATGGTCGACACGCCGTTGGGTGCGTGCACGCGCGAGATGCCGATCTTTTTGATCGGGAAGCCCTTCGGGATGCGCATCTCGGCGCTCTTGAGCGTCGCACGGAACTCCGACACCTGCGCGCGGATCGTGTCCACCACCTCGGCGTACTCGAAGCGCTGCGTGTCACGCACAGTCAACAAGTCAGCGCATTTCCGTCTCCACGACCGACAAGATAACCAAAGGCCGACCTTGTCGCTGGGCTTCGGCACTTCCTCGGCATGCGCAGCGTCCCATGTGTTGATCCCCGTGGCACCGGCGGCCACGGCGGCTCCGCAAAGCGCTAGCGCACTCAGCAACGGACTCTTTTTCGACTCGCGACCAGCCTTCGCGATGGCCACGAAGCCGCGCTGGACACCAAGCGGCCGCGTCACCTGCGCAGCATCAAGTGGACGGTGAGTATCTTCAGTGAAGGACAACAGCGCGAGGAGGGAGGAGCGTACCGCATGCGCAGAGATCGCAGCGCCGACCGGTCGCTGGAGCACCTGGCAGGCGCACAGCACGCGGGCTGCAGCGGCCTCTGCCATCCACGCACGCAGCATCAGCTCGCTCGTCACCACCGACACTTCGACGCGGTTCGCGAACTTGAGACTGGTGCGTTTGGCTTTGTAGCAACCTGACAAAGAGGATGGCGCACTATTCGAGCGTGAAGTAGCGGCATGAAGTGAAGCGCAACTTCAACAAGGGCAGTCAAGAGGTGCAGGCGGTGCATGGAATGGGGATGCTAATTATCGACAGCATGGGCGCCATTGCGCGCAAGTCCGGCCGCTCTAGTAGGTCGGGACGTTGCCGATCTTCTTCGACACGTTCTCCTCCTGCTGGCAGCGCGCGCGGAATTGGAGGAGCTGCGTGCGCAGCGAGCTGATGGTGCGCGCCTTCTGCTCCAGGATCTGATCCAGGCGAGCGACGTACTTGTCGATGTCGTAGTCGACCGCGCCGTCGTCGCATTGGATCTCCGCGAGCAAAGCGCCTTCCTCAGTGAGCAGCTCGGCGTTTTCCTGCTCACGATGGCGAGGTGAGCTTGTCAATCTTCGTGTTGAGGCCGCATCCAACACGACTCTTACCTGGATGGCGTTCATGTGCGAGTTCAGCAAGTTCTCCTGCTCTTCGTACAGCGTCTGGACCTGAAGGGATTGCCGCGCCACAAGACGGTCAGTGGGGCACTTGAGGTCCTGCCAGCGCCAGTGACGCGAGCTTACCACTCCATGAAGCGTCTCGAGGTCATACGCGTTCTCGCGATCAAGATTGCCTTCCTTGTCTGGAGAAAGCACACCACAACAGCCCATCAGAAAGGTGAGTACTGGTGGCGCCAACGACGTATCAGTCAACACTCGATATATGAACGTACGTGAGTGTCGGCGCAGACTGATGTGGAGCATCTTGATGTCTTCACTGGACGCCGAGGAGGAGCGAGTGAGCGACGGACGCGACGGCGGGAGGCTCTCGTCCGCTTTCTCCAACTCGTCGCCCTCGAACTGGTCTTCCGCCGAGTCACCCCCGGTCTCGTCTTGGTCGTCGAGCAGGTCGGCGTCTCCACTGCCGTCTTCGTCGCATTCATCAAGCGATTCGTCGTATCCGTTCGGGGAGAGCATTTCTTCGTCCACGTCTACGATACCGAAGTGCTCGCGTCAGAATCTGCAACATTGCGTTGCACGAAGGACAGTCGTCACTCACCAGTCTCGAGCTGGACGTCGTCGACGTCGAGAGGCGCGGCTGCATCCAGGCTGTCGTCACCGAACGCGTCGGCAGATACGTGCTTCTCCTTCACGCGGTCGGCATAGCGGAGCGTGTTGAGCGTGTGGTCGGACGAGGACGCACAAGGAGAGACCGCAGCGATCATCACCGTCCTGGGCAGCAGCAGTGAGCGCGTTAGTGTGCGCCATTCAGCTCAAAACACCTCCACGTTACCCGACTTACCGAGCTTTCGCGTTCACGAAAGAGTCCTTCAGCACCTGGGTGAGTTTGCTCGCTCGGAATGGGATGTGGACGTTGCGTCCGCCGCTGTCGAGCGCTCTGAGGTATGCAGTAGACAACATGAGAGCTCGATCACCACATAATTGCCTGGCCAAGCAACCTAACTAAACGCACCGGAAGCACTCCTTCAACGCCAGCAAGCTGCGGTTGATCTCGGCCGACTCCATCCGGCGCTGGCGGTTGTGGTTCTTCGTGTCCTGCCCTCGCTCACTCCCGGCGAGGTCGATCAACGACAGTTTGCCGTGCAGCTTGCCCGTGGAGCGGTCGCGGATGGCGATCTGGCAGATGCAGTGCGAGCGCGAGGACACGTCGTTCATCTCGGTCGCGTGCGTCGTGCGCAAGCTGTTGCCCTTGTGGATGACCTGGAGCAGCTCGTCCGTCGTCGTGGGCTGCACTTCCTGCAGGTCGACGATCTGCACCTCGCCGCTGCCATCCTCGCGGATCGTGAGCTGCTGACGGTGCAGCAGGTCTTGGCACCGGCCGCCGTAGATCTCGAAGAAGCTCACGCAGACATCAAGTGGCTTGAACCTGTCGTGGCAAGTCATTAAAGTCGTCAGATTCGGCTCGAGAGCTCGTGACGGCCAGTGACGGACGTACATTCGCTCGAACTCGTCGACTTTGGCGAACACGTCGGCGGCGATCTGCTTCTGGATGCCTTGCATCGTGAACGTCTTGCCGCTGCCAGTCTGGCCGTACCTGTTGCCGTTCATTGGGTGAGTCTATCGCAACAGCCTCGTCCACACAGTCGCCTTTTATCGGATCGTACGCGAACACGGTGGCGTGGCCGCCGTCCTGGAAGACGAAGTCGACGAGCGGCTGGGCCGTGAACTGGTAGATGGACTCGCTCGTCGCCTCCTCATCGAACGTCTGTCACAGGCACACCCATAGTTTAGCCCATGCACTTGGTCCGTAGAAAGGCTCCGACCGGTAGGGAACGTACATGGTCGAAGTTGAAGGCGTTGCTGTCGAGGTACTTGGTGATGCCGTCGACCTTGAGCTTGCAGTCGTGCACGATGGCCATCGGGTTGAGGCACGTGACGGCGTCGTAGTCGCGCTTCTTGACCTCCTTGGCGTTCACGGGCCGCTTGCGCACGCAAATGGTGATCTTGGTCTCGGCCGCCGCCGCGTGCGGCTGGCTGCGCGCGCGGTTCTGCTCGCGGAACGCGCGGATCATGCGCTGGAAGTCCACGTCCCCTGGCGCGCCGCGCTTCTCGTTGCGCTGGTTCTCGCGCGCGCGCTGCTGCTTGGCCGCCGCCATGGCGCGTCGCCGGTTCTCGCGGTTCCGCTCGATCTGTGCGGGTTGTAGCGGGCGTTAGGCGGCTGCAGACCCCGCGATCGAGAGACGAGAGTCGGCGCGTCGTACCTGCGCGATCACCTCGACCGTCGGCTTGACGCGGGGAGCTGCCGCGGCGCTGGAAGGCCGCGCGCCGCCATCTCGGTCGCGGTTGTTGGCGCGCCACGCCATACTGTTCCCAAGTGAACAGGTCGAGAAAGACGGATCGACAGGAAAGGGCGACGCTTTGTGCGTCTCCACTTCAAAGTGGCTCGTCGACGGTGCCTTCAACTCGGTACATTCGGCCGTATAGTTTTGACGGTGACGGTGAGAGGCAGGAAGGAACATGCGAGGCACTTTCTTTGATACATCAGTTTAAACAACCATGATTGTACGGTGTAGTGAACCCAAGATTGAAGGCAACTCTTTAGTTTGATATTGCTGGTTCCTTCGAAAAAAAGAAAAACGAGATCCTTCTTTCGTGGTCAGCATAGTCAAACCAAGTCACTTCGAGCTTTCAGTCGATCCAACCGGCGCTTCCGCCGTTCTCAGGCGCCACAATCCTTGGTCTCGTTTTCCACAATCCTTTGACATCCCATTACCGTTACTATCCTATGCGGTTCTCTTTTCAAATTTGCTCAATTCACCACCTCTTCAAGAATAATCTCTGACATTCTATCGATATCATGCCAGCGCAAACCAGCAGACGGACTGCCTTTCAGCGAAGCGACACCACCACAAGGTGGAGGCAAGACAGACCACCGCCAAAGCTCGCGATGCTCTTAGTTGGCGTCTTTTCCCCAAGTACAGACGCCGATCGCGAGGCTTCATGACCAACGCGGAGCACCGCGCGCGGACGCCGGCGCGGCGCAGAGTCTGGCGGGCGACGCGCGCGCTACGACCGGCCGCGGATGTCGCCATCAGCCACAGCCAGCGCATGCGCAGCGGCAGCGAGAGCAGCGGCGGCGAGGGCGGCGCGGCGGCCGAGACAGGCCCAATGGACGAGAACACGCGGCCGTCGCTGCTGGCCAAGTTCCGCGCGAGTTTCCGGCGGCTGGACGCCGGCGACACGGACACGGAGAGCATGGACTGCGACGACGACGGCAACCTGGCCGCGTGCGGCCTTTCTGGCGGCCTGGACGAGCCCATGCGGTCGACAGACGACTTGTTCTGGGAGGCGACGGACAAGACGCACGCCGCGATAACCCCGCTCAGCCTCGTGCGCGCACTGCCAGCCGAGACGCTGGCCATCGCGCTGGCGCACCTGGACGGGCTCTCGCTGCTGCGCTGCGCCGCCACTTGCCGTGCGCTACGCGCGCTCTCGTTCGACCGCTCTGTGTGGCGTCGCCTTTGCCTTCAGAAGTGGCCCACACTGCGGTCCCCCGTGCTTCCGCAGCTACCCGGCGCCCCCGACTACGACGTACGCGCCTTGATTTCTCTTCTCACTGAGCCTGTAGATGGAGCTAACAAGTCCATGCTGGCAGGTTATTCGTCTGTATGGCGGCAGCTGGCGCGCGTGCTTCACGGAGCAGCACCGACGCGACCAGCGGGCCGAGATCTCGGTGACGATCCCTCAGTTCGCGGCCGCCGACATGCTGGGCGTGGACAAGATCGTGTCGCCGACGTTCGCGATCGGCAGCCACCGGTTCTGCCTCTGGGTCTTTCCGAACGGCAACCCGAACGAGCCGCAGTACGCCGGCTCGGTGCTCAGCGTCTACCTCGTGCTCACGGACCTGGACCAGCGGCTGCCCGACTGGCTCACGTGCGCCGTCTTCTCGCTGTCTGTAGCCAACCACTTGGACCCATCAGCCCGCATCGAGTGGCACTCGTGCCTCTCGGACAACAAGTTCGACCGCCACCTCAACAACTGGGGCGTCCACGCTCTCGGCTCACTGTCAGTACTCAAGGACCCGGCGCGAGGCTTCCTCAGCCAGCGCGGCGCGCTCTCCATCTCGGCCAGCGTCCGCCTCATGAGCATCACGTTCCGCGTCGTGCGTGAAGCCGATCTGCGCCACCACCACGGCCTGGGGCTAGTCGACCTGGCTGCCGTCCAGGCGCTGGTCCTGCCCTTCTGCGCCTCGCTCAACGACCTCCTCGCCGCGTTGCACGAGCAACTAGGCGTCGATCCGACCCGCGCGCGCGTCTGGTGCCTCAACCAGCCCGTCGTCTCGGGCCAAGCGCTGCGTCCACGCAAGCTGCTCACGGCTGCCCACGTCGACAGACAAGCGCCAATGTTTGGCCACCTGCTGAGTGACGGCGTCGACATTGACGCCTACTCGTTCTGCCACATCTACCTCGAGGACGACGACCCGCCGTTGAATGCCATCGAGGAGCTCCTGCCAGCTTCCAGCCTGGCTGATACTGAAGCGGACGCTGGCGGGTTCGTGTTCGTCAAGGTGCTGGACCCGCGAACTCGGCGGCTCGAGTACCTGGGCCGCGTCTTGTTCTCCTCGGCCATGGAGCTGACGCCCGCGCTGCTGTATGAAGCGGCGGCGCGGCGGTGTACGTGCTCTCCAGTCGACCTGGTCATGTTGAAGGAGGAGATCGCCCCCATGGTGCTGTCGGATCCGATTCCGTTCAGCTGCGAGCCCATCGCGGAGCTCAAGCGCGCCGACATTGTCGTGTTCGTGGCTCGAGCGCTGCTGGAAGAGAGCGTCGCGGTTGTCCACGCGCTGCTGGACGAGCATTACGCGGTCGCGGACGAGCTTGTGGGTGATGTGGCGAGGGGTGAGGACCCGGTTGTGCCCTTCCGACCGCCGCCGACGCTCGCGGACGTGGAGGAGCTGGCCGAGAAGCTCGACATCCCCAAGTTCCGCGTGCGCAGCGCGTTCCGCAAGTGCCGCGAGGACGCGCGCGCGACGCTGCGCTACATGATGGACGGCCGCCACCTCGGCTTCATCTGCGACTCGTGCGGCGAGACGGACTTCCGCGGCGCGCGCTTCAACTGCGCAGAGTGCAGCGACTACGACCTGTGCGCCGACTGCTATGGTGCGTCACCACTACCTTGATGCGTTGCTTGTTGGGATACTGACTGACTGAGTGGATGGTCTGGTGGCTGAGCAGCACACCGAGACGACGTGAGGCACCGGTACGCCAACGTGGACGGCAAGTGGCAGCGCGTGTTCGACTGCCAGGAGCACAAGGCGGCGCATGCCATGCGCGAGATGCTGCCCGTCTTCTTCCAGCGCCGAGGCGACCGGCGCACGGCCCGCTTGTCGCCTGCCATCATCCGGTGACTGCCCTCTGGTCTACTATTCCCATCAAGCAGCCGCAGCCTTAGACGCCAGAAGCCCGCAGGTGTGCATGCATGCATGGGGCTCACTCGCTCGCCGGCCCCATTTGTATATTTATTTGGCTCCTTCCGCTTTCCATCTCTAGACACACGCAGTAGCGGGGAGGCTCTTGATCCAGGAGACGAACCGGCCGACCGACTGACTGACTGGACTCGCTTTCCATGACGACGCCCCGCCTTCGCCTTGTCCGAGGCCGCCAGTCATCCACTCCGCCAGTCTCAGATGCATCCGCTCTCGATCTCCTTCTTGGACTCGGTCGAGAAGCGGAAGTCGCTGCCGTAGTCGTTCAAGTCGTCGTAGTCGCCAGCATCCGCCACGTGCAGACTCGTCGACCACTGCGCCTTACTCGCCGCTGCCGACGTCGACGGCCGCGGCAGACTAGTCGAGCCAACGTCCAAGCCAAGACAGCAAGACAGCGAGCGTTAAGAGCGACCAGAGCGAGTCCCGACCCGCGATCCATCCCCGTTGGCGTACCCTGGCTCCGAGTAGCGCGCCGCCGGCCGCGAGTGGCTCTGTGCAGGCAGCGACGACGTCGACGACGTCGACGAAGACCCTGACAGCGTCGGCCGCGTGTACGAGAAGCCCCGGAAGTCGTTCTTGGGCGACACGGCCAGCCGCCGGTCTTGCTGCTCTCCCATACAAACACCACGAGGTCAGTCGGTGATACCTCCACTGGATCTTTTCGACACGAACAACGAACGGTACCTGGAGGAAGCTATGGTCCGGCAGCTCGCGCGTGAACTCCCGGTCGAAGTTCTGGATATCCGTCGGGCTGCGCACGCGCGGCTTGAAGGGCGGCTTGACCCCACGCCGCTCAAGAGCGCGCCAGTCAATCGCAGCGAAGAACGGGTGGCGGCGGATGTCGTCGACTCCCGCGCCAGGCCGACAGCCAAGCCGATACGCTGGATCGCGGTCCAGAAGACCAGTGATGAGGCTCTTGACCTCCGGCGAGAGCCCAAAGTGCGCCGGGAACTTGAGCGGCGCCTTCATGATCTTGGTGCACATCTGCTCGATGTTGCGGTCGAAGAAGGGCGGCCAGCCGGTGAGCATCTCGTACATGAGCGTCCCGAGACTCCACCAGTCGACTGCTTTGCCGTATTCCGTCTTCTTCTTGCGGCTGATGAGCATCTCGGGCGCCAAGTACTCTGGCGTCCCGCAGAACGTCCTCGCTCCGGCAAAGTCCGAGCAGTCGGCCTTGGACAACCCAAAGTCCGTGATCCGCACGTGGCCTTGCTCGTCCAGGAGGATGTTCTCGGGCTTCAGGTCCCGGTACACGACGTCTTGCGAGTGCAAGTGCGCGATGGCACAGACGAGTTCGGCCGCGTAGAAGCGCACCATGGCCTCCGAGAAGGAGCGGAACTTCTTGAGGTGGAAGAAGATCTCGCCGCCGCAGCAGTAGTCAGACACCATGACGAGCTTGCTGGGCGTCTGGAACGCGTAGCGCAGCCCCACGATGAACGGGTGGCGCGCCGCGCTCATGATGCGCCGCTCCATCATCGTGTGGTGCACCTGATTGCGCTTGACGAGCTCCGACTTGCGCAGCACCTTCATGGCCAGGATGTCTCCACTCCCTGATCCTGCCCCTCCGGCATCTGACCCGCGCCTGCTAGAGGAGGAGGGAGACCGCTGGCGGACCATGTAGACCTTGCCGAAGGAGCCCTTGCCGAGCATCTTGAGCACCTCAAAGTCCTGCATCTGCACCAGTCTCGGCGGCTCGCTGGGCTTGGCGGGCAGCGACTCGCGGCCGCTTCCAGCCCGTCCACTCACCGTCTCCCTCGCCCACGGCTCGCTGTGTCTCGGCGGCGGCGCGTCCGTCGAGCTGGAGCCCGAGAGTCGGCCGTCCGCTGTCGTACCTAAGGGGGTGGAGCCTGAAGCGGAGGCCGAGAGCCGAACGTCGGCGCTTGTGGACGTCCCAGGGGCAGGAGTGGCGGTCACGTCGACGAACATGTCGGCGTCCTCGTCCTCGAGCAGACTGAGGCCTCCGGACAAGAACTGGACGACCTCGGACGGCCGGGGACGCAGAGAGAGCACGGCGTTCATGTAGCTCTCGATGCCCTCGCGGCGCTGCTCGATGACGTGGAGCGAGAGCGAGCCGAAGAACTTCTTGGGCGGGAAATAGAGCTTGCCGACGGTCGCGTACTTGGCCCGCAGCGCCTTGTGCAGCTCCCGGAAGTGGCTGTAGCGCTTCTCGGCCAGGCGGACGGCCCCGGAGGCGTAGTGGACGTAGACTTGGAAGGCCGTGAAGCGCTTGCGGCCGCCTCCCGCGCGTCCAGAGGACCCCGACATGCCGTCCAGCGCAGATAACGCACCCAAAGACCCACTATGGCCGGGCGTATCACCCGCCGTGGATTTGCCCTTCTTGGGCTTGTTCTTCTTTTTGCTGCCGCCGCTGGGTTTTTGACCCCACGACCCGCGAGGGCCGGACGCGGACAGCGGACCCGGGGAATGCGCCGCGCTGAAGTGCGCGGCGGCCGCCATGGCTTCGCGGGCCGCGCGTTCGGTCGGCAGGCGGGACTTCCAGCGCGGGATCTCGACGCGGACGATCTCGTCCCCTGCGGCCAAGGCGGCGGCGCGTCCGCGGGCCGCGAGCGGGTCGGCGGCTCCTCCGGGTCCCGGGTTGCGGTTTGACCCAGAGACGGTGGCGGTAGCCCCGCCCGGGTCGGGGAAAAACCCAGAACCGGAGAAGGCGCCGTGGTGGTGCAGGCCGCGGTGGTGGAAAGGCGACTCGGGGGACGAGGAGGACGAGGAGGACGAGCGGGTCGGGGACGGGTCCATCGCGGCCTGCACGTGCGTCAGCGAGTGGCGGAGGGCCGCGGGGGGCGGCTGCGGACGCGGCTGCGGCTTGCGGGCGGACGAGGAGGCGGCGTGAAGCGAGTGGCGCGCGCTGGGGGCCGCGGACGACACGGTGGCCGCGTTGTAGCCGCTCCCACGGATCTGGTGCTGGAACGTGGACGACAGGCTGGCCGCGCGGGGAGCGGACGAGGACGCGGACGCGGACGGACGCGCGGATGTGGATGCGGATGCGGACGGGGAAGGACCCCCCGGGGCCGCGAACCGCGGACGCGTCCGCGCGTACTCCTCCGCCGCGGGCATCCTGGTGCGGGCGCCTGGCCGGCCGGTAGTTTACGGAGACCTGCGGACGGGTTGCGGACGGGTCTGCGGACGGGTTGCGGACGAGCTGCGGACGAGCTGCGGACGGGCTCTGCGGACGGGCTCTGCGGACGGGCTTGTCCGCGGAAATGGAGCGCGGCGCGGGGGCGGTCGGTTGGTCGGTGGGTCGCGGGGCACGCACGCGGGTGCCCGCGGAAGAGGGGAGGCCCGCGGTCGGTCGCGCGCGGAGGCGATCGAGTCGAGGAGTGTAGGCCGTACTTACGGTAGATGCCGCGCTGTCTTTTTCCGCCGTAATTTTTTTACGTGGTTTACGAATTTTATACCGTAAACTCGCACAATTTATCCATCAAATGCACGGAAAATTGCGATTGTTTTCCAATTGCATGGGGACAAGTTGACAATTTGCGGCAGCTTTTGCACGAGCGGACAATGCCGAAACCCGACGACTAGCAATCCTCCGTCCCGGTCGTGGGACGACCGCTTGCGACTTGTTCATGTGCATGTGCTGTGCGTGAAGGAACGGCGTCGTGTCACGCGCGTGCATTCGTAAATGGTGGTTGTCTGGTGTCGAGTCGTGTGGGAAAATTTGAAAATGAAAACGCCGTAATTCGCGCCGTAATTCAGGTAGTGAAAATTGGCGGCAACGAGCCAAGAAGTTGGTCTGAATTCAACCGCTTCTGCAGACGATTCACACGGAGAAGGCGGCCGGTTTGGCGCCGGAGAAGCAGAGAAGAAGGCCGGCGGAAGGTGGCGGAAGGCGGGCGAGAGAGGACGTGGTCGGTCAATCTCTCTCGCCTCGAGGTCAGCGAAGGCAACGCCGAGCCGTTGCCTTCTCGCCTTCTCGCCTTTTCTCGGTGCGACGGCTGCGAGCTGCGCGTCCCCTGATTTCTGAGTCTCGGCGTCTCCTGCCAGACGTGGCGAGCGCATTGCATCCGTCCAGAGACCAGCAGGCCGCCTGCCTTCATGTCCGTCGACACAGGCAGACTTGGCGTTGCACCTGGTCCTTTTCGTCGAAAATCGGATATTTTTGAAGTGGTCTCAACTCATTTTCATTTGCGCACCGGATACTGAAGCCATGTGCGACTCGGGACGCTGGTACTGTGGACTTGTCCGCATGTGACCCATACCGCACGCGCCGCAGCCAGCCCGCGTCTGCATCTCCCGCGCCGGTTTGCGGCCACCAGCCTCAGTTGCGGGTCGGTCGCGTGAGGCTGGCCGGGAGGGAGGGATCCACGAAGGACGAGCCTTCTCCTCATGACAAGCCAAGAAGCAATGAGCCAGTGATTGAGACGGAATTGCCACATGTGAACTCCTCGGGGCTCACGACGCAGGCAGCACCAACCGAACGTCCATCAACGGCCGCGCCTCTTGGAATAAGATCCGCTGACGGGTCCGCTGACGTGCTTGCGCTAATGTTCGCTGGCGGGTTTTACAAGTTTCCGACTCGATTTGCATGTTGCATTAGCGTAAAAATGCAAACAACAACAAAATTTGCTGTTGACTACCACAAATTGGAACGTCAAAGCGGCCAAGTCACACGTTAGTGAGTGGCCGACGATCAACACCTGCGGTGCACTCCTGCTGCTCATGTACTCGGGCCAGGCATGACGACGTGAAGACGACAGTGCGGCTGGCCACCAACCCACGCACTTCAACTTCAACGAGGTCAAGTTCAAGTCTACCGCCACAGTCTCCACCTCGTCCAGCCTTCGAGTCTCCTACTCCTCCACGCCTCCAGCCTCGTCGTCGTCCCCGACCTCCTCGCACCTCACATCCGCCACGAGGTGCCACACCTTTGGCGCGTAGCTCTTGACGCGCTCCACGTGCGGGATCGAGACCTGCCAGCGGCGTCCACTCGCCGCCGCGAGCTGCTCCACCGCCTCCACGACGCGCGTCTCCCACTGCTCGCGCTGCTCGACCGCCACGTTGTCGTGCACGTGCAGCCAGCCGCCCGACGGCTTGAGCACTTGAACCGCCAGCGGCCAGGCCTTTTCACTCGTAGGCAGCAGACCGAGGTTCACACGGTCCGCGACGGCTCCAATCGTCGGCGCCGTCTGCTGGTTGTCGCCTTCGTACACTCGGCAGCGGTCCGCGACGCCGTTGCGCTCGAGATTGAAGCGCAGCGCGTCCACCGAGTCGGGATTCCACTCGCAGGCGTGGACCATCGCCGCGCCGCCGTGCACCAGCAGAGGCAACACGTAGTAGCCGATGCCGGCGAACAGGTCGACGACGACGTCTCCTGGGCGGCCGAGGCGGCCCATGCGCGCCTTCTCCGTCACGTTGCCGGACGAGAACATGACGCGCGTGAGGTCCCAGCCGTAGACGACGCCGTTCTCGCGCACCTCGACCCACCCGGGCCGCTCACGGGTCCGAGAGGACGGAGACGCCGCTAGTAGCTGGGCGTTGGTGTACAGCAGCTCGACGTGGCTCTGCCGCTTCTCGCCCGGGTCGATGAACGCCTTGCGGGCCACGCGGGAGAAGGCGGGGGAAGTGGACGAGCATGCTTGAGCCCACATGTCGTGGGCGAACGGCGTCCACTGCGGCTCGGTGAAGGCGTCGCGGGGGACGAGGAGCACGTCGTTGATGAACTCGAAGCGACTGGGGATCGCGAGTTGAAGCGCCGACGGGAGGGAATGCTGCTGCGCGAAGGCCGAGATGACGCTCGAGATGACCTCGCTGCGGTTCAGACCGCTGTGCTTGCCGAACTTGTTGACGTACGCGTCCGTGTCAGGGACGACGGTCAGCGCGTGGAGCTCAGGGTTGGCGGACGACTGGATCAGGCCGCGGACGCCTGGGAGCGTCGGGATCAGGAAGCTTGTGGAGGAGGGAGAGCCATCGGTGGAGCTGGACATGACGCGGACGCGACGGCTCTTGTCGTACATGGCGACGCTCTCCAGCAGCGTCTTGACCGCCTTGACTTGTCGCTTCTCCGCGATAATTCCGAGAGGAGGAGACCCCCCAGAGTGATCCGCCGATAGTTGGCTGGACGTTGAGCTGGGCGTCTTGACTGTCTGCCCGGGCTTGGACATCTTTGGCGCAGTCGACAGCGTCAGGCGACACCGGAAGGCTGGGGAGTACACCTGGCCGAAGCCGAAGGTCTGGAAGCCGCCGCCGAGGACCACGAGCGAGCTGCTCGACGGCACCCACACGCTCGAGTGGTCCACAAAGGCGGCGAAGGCGTCCGGTGTGTCTCCTAGACGTGACCACTGCTTCGAGCTCGTGTTGAGAGCGTAGAGCTGCTGAGTGGACCGCGCACTGCTCGAGTCGCTTGAGGATGGAGCGGAGGTGGCGCCACCGACCACGACGATGACGTCGTCGTTGACGGCGCAGGCAGTGGCGCCGACCAGCGGGCGTGGCGGGGTCGACGCGCTCGAGCTGGTCGTCTCCTCCGTCCGCCACATCTCGGTCGTTGTGTCAAAGACCTGGAGAGGTAGAGGCGCTGACTGGTTTGCTGAGCTTTCGGCGCCTTCCAGAGTCGACAGGCCGCCAATGAAGACGAGCTGAGAGCTGTTTGTGACTGCGCCGACGTGGTCGAAGGCTGCGGAAGGCGAAGGGCTTGCTGTATGTAGTAGATGAGCCAAGTCAGAGACCGTGGAGCGCTCAAAGTCAGTTGCCTTGTGACGTACCAATGCGGCGCCAGTAGAGAGGCGACTGGCTCAAGTCGAGCGCGTACAGATCGTCCAGGACGCGGTCAGGAGTGCGGCCTCCGTAGGCGTACATTGTCGACCCGACTGCACAATCAACACACAAGTCAGGACCATGCTCTGATGTATGCTATCCATCCCACCTCCGCCACGTACCGACACAGGCCGAGTGCTTCCACCTTGGACACGGAGCATCGTCACCTTCAGGAGTAAGTTCCTCCCACTGCTTGGCCTCCAAGTCGAGCGCGAACAGGTCGTTGAGCGGCCGCGTCGGCCCCGCGCGTCCTCCAAAGATGACCATCCGCGCTCCAATCACCACTGCCGAGTGATGCATACGGGCTGAAGGAGTCGTCGAGGACGACGCCTCGACGTTGTTGACCTCTCGCTCGAGTCGTGTTCCGTCGTCGCTGACCGTGAACACTGCCACGTCCGCCAAGCGTGTGGTAGTGCCTGTTGCAGTGGCTCCTTGACCGCCGAACACGACGATGCTGTTGCCGTAGCGGACCGCCGAGTGGCCGACGAGCTTCAAGTCGACTGCTTCCAGCTCGTTCATGGCGTCAACCTTGACCTGTGCTGGTGTTGAGTCAGCACCATGGCTAGCCTCTCTAGCAGGTCCGAACCTGGCGCGGAACGCGGCGAAGAGCGCGTCCGTCTTGCGCTGGTTGACGCGGAACTTGTCGTTGGCCACGTCCACGATCCACTTGAGGTACTCATCCGACACCAGCAGTGGTTGGTCGGCTGGCAGCCTGCCGAGCGGGATCTCGAGCGCGTTGGCCGTCGTGCGGATGGCGCACATGGTCTTCTTGTTGCCCAGCACGACGCCAGACTCGCGGAAGCCGCAGGAGATGCCCCACTGCAGCAGCTCCTTGGCGGCGGACACGTCGCGGCACGCGACGTGCATGATGAACGGCTCGTGCTTGAAGATGAGCTGCCTCGGTCGCATCACACAGCGCGTAAGCTTCTCACGAGAGCCGTCGACGCATCAAGGAACAGCTAACACACCATGTTGCTGGTTGTTCGAGCGTCTCCAACCGACTGCAGCGCTGCCTCCAACTGCTCGAATGTGATGGTCGAGTGCTCCGCCAGTAGCCAGCGGCCGCCCTTGGTAATGAGCGCCGACCCGCCGCCAGCAGCTGCAGATACAGCCGGCTCACCACAGAAGACGGCGATGCGTCCGGAGCACGAGCTGCTCGTCACCTGTCGGCGGCAAGGCGAGGCACAGAACGCGACGATGTGAGTGCCACAGGTGCTGGCCATTGGAGGACGCACGGAGTTTGGGAGCGCCGCGTACGTAGTGGGGGTGCGCGTTGATGGCGCGGATCATGTCGGCGATCGGCGCGTCGATGCTGCCCTTCGGGCTCTTGTCCTCCGCCATGCGCAGCTTGCGCAGGCTCTCGCGCTTGAGCTGCGCGAACATGCTGGTCGGTCGCCACCAGCCAACTGGAAATGCTCATGACGTTGGTCGGCTGGCCCCAAAACAGGAAAACCACCCAAACTAAGACTGCACCTGGACGTTTAGCTCTTTCGCGCGCGGTACGAGGGTCGGATCCTGAAGTCAACCAGCCACGCACACCAGTTGAAGAAGAGGAAAGGACGGCGGCAGGGATGACGGCCGGGCTGCCGGCGATCCGCGCGCTGTGCGCTGGCGCGCGGCCTGTTTCCGGGGAGGAGAGGGCGGCGATGGGTGGCGAGGAGGCTCGCGGCTTTGGTCGAGGCGCGGCGTACGTGCTGCGCATGGACGGGGCCGGCGTGGCGCTCGTTTACCGCGGGTCAGGCGTCGAGGAGCGGCGGTTCTCGTTCCCGGAGCGCGTTCTCGACGCCGTGAGCGCGGACTTCCCACCCAGCGACGGAGCTACACGCTCTGGTGGTGGCGTGGAGACAACGGCGGGTGCTGCGCGGCACCTGTGTGTGCTGGTACGCCCGGACTGCGTCAACATCTACGCTCCGTCGGGCGACGTGTTCGAGGTCGCGCTGCCTTTCCAGGCGAGCCGCGTGTCCCCCATGGTCGACGAGGGTGGACGCGGCTTGGGGCTGCTTCTGCAGCGCAGCGCCGTGTCTGTGTCGTTGTCCACGCTGGCGAAGCGGCGACCGCACGGCAACAGCAGCAGCTACAGCGATCACCGCTACGCTCCTGCCTCTGTATCGTCCGGTACGCGTGCAGGGAAGACAGGGGAGGCAGCGTCTGCATTTACCGGGCCTGGTCTGTCCCGCCCGCGATTCTTCACGCTGTCACACCCGCTGGATGAGGTCAAGCCGATCGCCCTCGGCGCTCCAGGCTACTCAACCAGCCGCTCTATGACGAGTCCATTGTCAGCCAAGACGGGAGACTGGACGCCTTCATTCCTGTCCGACCCAGCGCTGTCGGTCGTGTCGTTGATCAGCGAGCTGCCGCTGCTGGTCGCGTTCCATGAAGACGAGCAGCGGTTCTGCGTGTTTCGACTCGAGAAGAGATCACCAGGGCGACAGCAGCGCGCCGACCGCAAGGCTCCGAGCGTGGAGATCGTGGACGGACCGGCGTGGACTGCATTCCGCCAGCGCATGGAGTTCCAGGAGCACCGGATCGTGATCGAGCCCGAGTGGGTCGCACACCAGCTGTGGCGGTCGCCGAGTCTGTCCAGCAACACGCCAAGTACACCGGTGAAGCCCACAACCGCCTCGATGCAGATGCAGACTAATCCTCAACGCCGAGCGTTCCTTGCGTCACACACAGATGGATCGCAGCTGCTGTGCCTCGTCGACAAAGCGGCGGGCGTGCTAATGCTGCAGCCGATCTCAGTGCTCGCGGAGCCGACTCGAAGCATCCAGCAACCAGCGATTACATTCGACGATCACGAAGAACCAGTGGCCGTGCAGTGCCGCGATGCAGTGGTGGTCCGCCTGAATGACCGAGCAGGACTGCGTGATATCATCGTGCTTCAAGCCGACGGCGTGCTCACTCTCTATCGATCCAGTCACGCTCTTTGCCGCATCGAGATAGCCTGGAGCGGCGGGTCGTCCTCCACTGACGGCAAACTGTTGTCGCTTCTGGCAACAGAAAACAGCGACTCGTTCGAGATCGTGACAACTCAAGAGAATGACCCAAGCAAGACGACATCAGCGTGGAGGTGGCCGCATCCATTGAAGTTCGCGTACTCCCCACTTATGAGTGCCGCGATGGAGGTTCTCGACTACGCGTTGCCTCCGATTGCAGCCGGTAAGCTACGGGTTGAAGTCGCTCGCCGAGCTCAAGTCAAGCGACTTCAGACTGATCAGAGCTCGCAACTCGGCGACTTGGAGTGGTCGGCGTGGGTCAACTTATTCACTGAACTGGCGGAAGCGAGCAGTCAAGACCAAGGTGACGCTTCCGACGCCGGCGTGATGGTGACGACGGCAGCATCCGCTTCCTGTCACTTGTCGGCGTTCGATTTGCTTTGCCAGAGCGAATACCACGCGTTCTATCGGCATGAGCACGGAGTGGAGCTGGGGAACTTGGTGCTTCCACCAGCGAAGGCTCCACTCCAGTCACCACCTGGCCTTGGTGAAGCTGCGGTATCGAAGAGCGCGCTGAGAGATCTCCAAGAACATGCAGCAACCATCTTCGCGGTCTTGCACCTGCTGCACGAAGACTATCGGCTGTCGGAGATATCCTCGCGCGCGAAGCTCCAGCTCGCCAACGTGTTGAAGCGGGTGGCTGAGAAGCTTGGGCTGCAGCAGTACCTAGAGTACTACCGAGGAGAGTCCTGTGTTGAAGACCAGCCGGCACGTGGACTCAGTGACGGGCGAGCTGCAGCAGTGCGAAGCAAGCTGTGTCCATGGCTGTCGCGTGACGAAGCCGTTCCTGACATTCTCCAGTGGATTCAATGGCGAGTCACCGGCGGAAGCAGCGACGATCCTCCATTCCCAGTACTCCCAGTCACTACACCGCATTCGCCAAGCGCGCTAAAGGACGACGAAACACCTCTCCAACGCACTCGGGCGGTCTGCGGCGTGTACGATCTCCTGTTCCCAGCGGACCACCACACACAACACTTCGACAGAGACAACACGCATCACTGTATAGAAGCCATGAGCTTACTGTCGACGGAGATCTCTCGAGGAGCGTTCTCGCTCGGAGACCTCCCTGTTGGCGTCGCGTACCCGATCGTTGACGCACTTCGAGCGGTGAAGCGGAGTCCCCCACCGTTCATTGGCGAGGAGATCTGCTCCTTGATCGGACGTCCCGACCTCGCTGGGGACGGTGGAAGGTCGACCGGTGAAGCTCTTGGCTCCGTTGGCCACGCCACTCAACGTGATCACCGAGAGAATTCGGACGCATCAACTCCAGGACGCAGCGAAGCCAGCGAGCGTGAAGCTCCGGATGGACTGGACGAAGTCGTGGCTGCAAGCCAGCCAATGTTCCCGCGAGACCAGCGCGTGAAGGAAGTCGCGCGTTTGCTGCGATCCAGCCGGCCGATCTGCTTGAAGCTGGAGAAAGCGCTGGACACGTCGGACCAGGACTACGTGCAGCAGCAGCAGCCGCGGCTGCTGCTGCTGTGCAAGCGGTCCATGTCGCTCTCGGTGGCGAGAGGGATGGTCACGCTGGGCAACTTCGACGTGAACCTTGTGCAGACCCAAGCGTGGCAGCTGCGCGTCCCTCCGATGCCGCTGGCTGGCCGAACGCCTCCTACCAACGCGATCGTCTCGCTCGATGTGTCTGGATATGCCAAGGAGCTGACCTATTGGCCGCAATTCCACAATGGCTGTGCAACTGGACTGCGACTCCCCGCGAAGGACCTGTCGAGGCTGATCAACCGGCATTGGATCAAGTATCACCGGCCAACGGTGACGGACAACGGGGCGGTTCAGAGCCAGCGACAAGCTGCGAGAGTCAACAACCGACCGCATCTGCCACCCGCCGAAGCCAAGAAGCAGAACCTGGAAGAGGAGTACGCTGCGCACGCGGGCTTGCTGCTGGGCATCGGACTGCGCGGCCACTTGAAGTGCTTGTCCATGGCCGACGTCTACAACTACCTGTCGCTGTCGAACGAGTACGTGACGGTCGCCATCTTGCTCGGCATGGCAACGACGGCCGCACACAGTCGTCAGCAACGAGTTCGTGGAGCCAAGTCGTCGTCGTCGACGTCCCGATCCCAAGCGGAGAAGGATGCGGCAGACGCCACATCTCCGATTCCACCTCCAGCTACTGGAGGAGACGACAACGAGCCGGAAGACTTGGATACTCTTGAGGGCCCAGCGGGTGAAGACTTGTCCTTCCTCTCGGCAAGAGGAGTTGGTTCTGGGAAGCCTCGAGCTCTTGGCGGGATGGGCCTCGAGCTCACACTGGAGCGATCCGTGTCCAAGATGCTGTGTCTCCACGTGCCTTCCCTCCTGCCAGCGCCGTTCGCAGAGTTCTCCGTCCCCGCATCGACACAGACGGCAGCATTGCTGGGCTTGGGCATCTTGTACCAGGCCACAGGCTACCGATTGATGGCGGAACTGCTGCTGGCCGAGGTCGCGCGGTCGCCGTCGTCGTCCCAGTTCGTGAGCAACCACAGCAGCAGCAACTCGGGGCTCTCGACGACTTCGTTCGACCAGCTCGAGGGGTATTCCCTCGCGGCAGGTCTCGCGCTCGGCCTTGTCTTGCTTGGACGCGGACGAGCGACCACAGGGGACCCTGGCTTAGCGGATCTCAACCTCGAGGAGCGGCTACACAAGTACGTGGTCGGCGGCAGTCAACTCCAGCGGGATGCGAACGCCGCCGGGAGTTGTTTACACCGTGGACGTCGGTGGACGTCGTTCGGCAACATCTCGGACGGTGGGGACAGCTCCTCTGGAGGCAACGCGGGTCGTTCATCATCGAACTCGACACCTCAAGCTGGTGGACACGACAGCAAGTACTCGAGCTCGGATCGTGCGGCTTCACAAGCCGAGCACGTCAACATTGGCGTCACGGCACCCGGCAGCGCGCTGGCACTGGCGTTCATGTACATGCAGAGCGGCAACAAGAGCGTCGCGAGCCAGCTCGCCGTGCCTGACACGCTCATCCTGCTGGACTACGTGCGTCCGGACATCCTGCTAGTGCGCACGTTGGCCAGGAACTTGATCCTCTGGGACGACATTTCACCTGTCGAGGCGTGGATTGAGGAGTCTCAAGTCCCGGAGCAGCTTGTGCAAGCTTACACTCGAGTTTACCAGCATCAACAGCCTCGGGAAGGCGACGACTGGCAGGAGCAACTGCCTCCGAACGCGGACCTGCGCTCCATCTGCGAGGCGTACGCCAACATTGCGACCGGCGCCTGCTTCAGCATCGGATTGCGGTTCGCTGGGACGTCCAACAAGACCGCACGAGCGACGCTGCGCAAGTTTGTGCTGCACTTCCGGGATCTGCGGACCAAGGCGCCAACGAGCTCGATTGGACTGCGGAGCAGCAGTGGAAGCATCGTGGCGGCGGCGACGGAGAGACCGACGATCGAGCGCTGCCTCGCTGTGTGCGCGCTCGCTCTCGCAATGGTGGATGCTGGTACGGGCCACGTCGAGACGCTGACGCTGCTGCGAGCGCTCAACCTGCGCCAGCGCGTGGACGTCGAGACGACGTACGGCTCGCACATGGCGCTGAGCATGGCGCTCGGCTTGCTGTTCCTCGGGGGCGGCCGCGCCACGTTGGCTAGGTCCAAGGAGGCCATCGCTGCGCTTGTGGTCTCCTTGTACCCGATGATGCCGCTCAACACGGCCGACAACAAGTATCATCTCCAGGCGTTCCGGCACTTGTACGTGCAGGCGGTGGACACCTCTCGCCATGTCGAGACGGTCGACGCGTCGACGCAAACAAATTGCTCTGTGGCAATCCACGTCGAGTTGAAGGCGACTACAACCAGCGAGTCGACAGTGCTGGCGCTTCATTCGCCGTGTTTGATGCCGGAGCTGGCAAGAGTCCGGCGTATTTCGATCGACAGCGCGCTGTACTACCCAGTGGAGATCGTCCTCGATGTGGCTGGAGCTTCGGTAGAGCAGCCAAGCAGTAGTCAAGGGACTGGCAACGCGGTGAGTCGCACGGCGAATGCGATGCGAGCGGCTCTACTGCGCGACAGGAGCGTCATCATGCTGAAGCGACGGAAGGCGACGGCGGATCCGATTGACCGGCTAGGCGGGGACGTGGCTGCGACGAGCGTGAACTACGATCTGGACGACCGGTTGGTGCACTTGTGGCAGGAGTACACATCGTTCGAGGGCGGAGAAGAGGCCTGCAGCGACGATGACGATGACGAGGAGGACGACAGGGTGGCTCGGCGTCGTCGGCGGTGGTGGATACCGCATTTGCAGCCCGCTCAACTCGACTGCCTTCGCGATGACGCGCAGATGCTGCTCCCGTTGCACGTCAACTCGCTATTGGCGCTGTTCCGGCTGTCCCACGGACCCCGACACCTCTCGTCCGCCTCGGACCTGTGGAACCTGCGGCTGGTGTCCGACTTCAAGACTCGCGCTGGGGTTAGCAGTGGTGGTGACTTCAGCGGCATCGAGAGCGGAGTGTGGCTCCAACAGCAGACGGACTTGGCACTTCGAAAGCTCTGGCGGAGCAGCGGCGTGTCCATCTCATCCGTGGCCTCGGCACGTCTCCAACTGCTTGGAGCCACGCCAAGCTCACTAATCGGCGTTGATGAAGAGCAGAGCGCGTTCCTGCTGCAGGTGATCGTAAGATACCTTGCTGGGAGCGCATGGCGGACGCTTGCTCGCGACTGGAGGCCGCGGTTGCGCTCAGCGTTGGCGTCTCACTCTGCTGCTACCGGATCGGATGAGGACGTGGGTGCGGACCATCTGCCGCCGTTCGACCTGCGCGCGTTCCTTGCGGCCGACGCGGCCACGCTCTCGACCGAGGAGAAGACGTTCTGGCTGCGGCTCGTGTCCTTCTTCCTCTTCTCCGCCTGAGGCGTTGGGAAGGCTTCGTAGACGTCGCTGGGCAGCTCAGCTTGACCCAGTTGCAGTTGAAGTTTCGGAATTGGTGCTGCAACGTTTGGCATTTTGGCATCTTTGCGATCTTTTGTCAAACGCAGCGTACACCACACTAAACCCCGGTCAAATCGGTTTCTCGCTCCGATATTTGGTCGATTATGTTGTGTACCACACCATAAACGGATTGTGTCCTACGTTTACCGAAAACGGAACCGTGGGAGAACCGGTTCGACCGCCACAAGCAAAACGCCCCGCGAAACCACAACCGAGTCTGGAAGGCGCAGCGAAGCGGGACGACCAGAAGAAGCAAGGCAAGGCAAGGCGGCCGTCGACGCATCGCACCGCCGCTCCTCCCCCGTCCTCCGCTGGATCTGCGGGCCCCCAGCCAGCACCTGACGCGCTGCCGACCCATCGCGCGCGGTGCCTCCGCCTCCGTTCGCGCCGACTCTCTCTCTCTCGTCTACAAGCGTCTTCCCGCCGTCCTTTCTCTCCAATTTGCCTCCAAGGCGTTCGCTCGCTCAGTCCTAAAAGCGACCAGTCGAGCGCACAGAGATCCCCGCCGCGACGATGCAGAGCGCGACGTTCTCGGTGGCGGCGCACGTGCTGGAGCAGGCGTACAAGGCGATCCGCACGACGCCGCCGGAGCCCAAGGACGTGGAGCAGTCGGCGCGCCTGCAGGCCTTCATGGACGCCAGCTTCCCCACCGAGTCGCCCGAGAACATCACGCGCCGCTCGCTCATCCTCGCCGAGCTGCGCGCCATCTTCCGCCAGTGGGTCAAGGACGTACGTCGACTCTCTCTCTCTCTCTCTCTTACATGTTCACTCACCTTGATTTGATGTGAACGGCAGCTTTGTATGCAGAAGGGCGTGCCCGAGGACATTGCGGCCGACGCGGGCGGCCAGATCCTCGTGTCGGGGTCCTACCGACTGGGCGTGAACGAGCCTGGCGCGGATATCGACACTATCTGCGTGGTATGCGTCCTGCTGCCGTGGTTCTACTGACGTCAAGTGACCCAGAAACTGACCGATGCCTTCCTCTCTGTCACGAACGCCAGGCTCCGCGCCACGTGACCCGCGAGGACTTTTTCTCTTCGCTGAAGGGCATTTTCCTGCGCCACCCCAAGGTGACGAACCTGGTGGCGATCGAAGGCGCGATCGTGCCCATCTTGACGTTCGACTTTGAAGAGATCAACATCGACCTGCAGATCGCCATCCTGCCGCGCACGACCATCCCGGACAACCTCAACATCCTGGACGACCAAGTGCTGCGCGACGTCGACACGGCCACGGAGAAGAGTCTCAACGGTCCGCGCGTCACGGAGCTCATGATCAAGGTGCGTCTACTCCCTTCCCTACTTTATCCAAGTGATTTGGTCAACTAAGACGGACTGAACCGGTTACAGTTGACGCCGAACCGCGAGAGCTTCATCAGCGTGCTGCGTGTGGTGCGCCGCTGGGCCAAGCGCCGCGGGCTGTACTCGAACAAGATGGGCTACCTGGGCGGCGTCAACTGGTGCATCCTGGTCTGCTTCATCAACCAGCTCTACCCGACGGCGGCGCCTTCAACGCTGCTTCTCCGCTTCTTCATGGTGCTCTCCAATTGGAAGTGGCCGCTCGCCATCCAGGTACGCACTGTAGTGACATGCCACTCTGCCAATCATCTTGCTAACTGTATGCGCCTCCTTCTTTTGGGATCGAGCAGCTCTGCAAGAACTATGACGCCAAGCTCGGCCTCGAGGTGTGGAACGCCAACGTGGGCAACAACCGGTACCAGGTGATGCCGATCCTGACGCCGGCGTACCCGTCCATGAACTCGTCGTTCAACGTGTCGACGCACAGCCTGGCGGTCATGAAGGAGGAGTTCAAGCGCGCGCTGGACGTGGTGCAGGACGTGCTGAACAAGGGCGGCGAGGACTGGACGGCGCTGTTCGAACCCTCGGACTTCTTCGCCGTGCACCAGCACTACTTGGCCGTCGACGTGTTCACGACGGAGGAGGAGGAGCAGCAGGCCTGGTGCGGCTTCTGCGAGTCGCGCATCCGGAAGCTGGTCGAGTCGCTCGCATACATCCCGCCGCTTTGCCGCCTGCGCGCGTTCCCCAAGAAGTTCCCGCTGAGCTTCGCCAACGACGACAGTCAAGGGGACGACGGCAAGCCGACCAAGCTGGGCGTCTGCTACTTTGTGGCCTTCGACATTGACCGCCGCCAGCTGCGCAGCCGAGAGGTGAGCATCGACAACTCGGTCGAGTACTTCAAGCACAACGACCTGTACCGCTGGAACAAGCGCACGCCCACCATGGACGTCAAGATCACGCCGGTCGTGTGGAAGCAGCTGCCCGAGAGCGTCTTTGAGGAGCTCGGCGGCCGTCAAGTTGCTCGGGGACTCCGCCGCGAGTTCATGAAGAAGAAGAAGCAGGACGAGAAGGCGACGGACACGCTGTCGACGCCTGCGGGCTCTGGTGACGAGAGCCACAAGGACGCCGGGTCCCAGGAGACGGACGACGCCAGCGGAGAAGACGCGCCGTCCCGCAAGAACAGCCTCTCGCTCCCCAACAGCCCGGACCCAGCAGTCGAAGCACCGGATCCGGTCTCAAGCGCTTCGGTTGAAGCGGACAAGTCGTCAGTGGCCTCGGTGGCGGTGTCTACGCCGGTGAAGAAGCCTGAAGTGATGGCCTCGACGACACCCGAGAGCATCGGCAAGCGAGACCGTAGCGGTGAAGCCGTCTCTACCACTGGCGACTCGACTTCGACCTCGAAGCCCAACTCGAGGCCCAACTCGAAGCCCTCGAGCCCCACCACCGAGTCGTCCGCGGCCGCTGCGCCTCTGCGCGGCCCGCTCGGCTCGGCTGCGTCCTCGCCGGCGGTGAAGGCGGCGACGGTGGAGGCGTCCGCACCCACCGTCACGCAGCCGTCGCCGCGAAAGAGACGTAAAATGAAAATCAATTTTGGCCAACTCAAGTGATGGCCCATGGTGGCGACAAAAGAGGAAAAAAAAGAGAGCCAAGAGAGGAAAAAGAGAGAGAGAGGAAGAGGAAGAGGAGGAGGGAGGACGCGGGGCATCGAGCGGCTTGGGCGGCTTCAGAGCGCGAGGGGTGGAGCAGCAGGAGGAGACGGCGGAAGCGGCGGGCGTGGGGACGGAGGCGGTCACCAAGGCAGCAGCAGACGACAAGATGAGCGAGCGAGAGAGAAAAAAGAGTAAACTAGTCCCGTGAGAACGCAAGCAGCGCAGGAAACCGAATAAAAATGGAGAAAAGGACCGCCACAAAGGGGACTGACTGACTTGACGACCGTGTCCAAGCTGCATGGCGGCTCTGGAAGGGGTCCTGGGTGTATTAACGCCGTCTGCGGCTCATCCCTGGCCACTAGCGTCGGCTGTGGGGCGTCTGGCGCTGCTGGCGGGCGGCGTCTGGGCCGTGCGATGCTTAGAAAATGGAGAGCTTGACCTCCATGGCCTCGTGCACGCGGAACGACGCCTCCGGGTGCTCGTTGGGGTCTGCCACAACACCAATTGGAAGTCGAGTGTCAGCTCCAGTGACGTGACACATCAGGTCGAACCCACGCCGCTCACCGTTGAGGAAGTCGGCGAACTCGATCTGCTCGTCGGCGCCCGTCAGCGTGTCGACGCCGACGCGCGCGCTCGGGAGGCCCGGCAGGCGCTGAAAGACGCGAGAAGGAGAGTAAAGAGAGCGAGAAGCGGCGCGTTAGACCTTTGAGCGGCAGGGGGGACAGCTAGGGGGGTGCTGCGCACCGTGAACTGCTCCAGCACGGCCTTCTCGGTGCGCAGGCGCATGGCCGCGGCCTTGCCGTAGACCTGCTCGACCGTGGCCATCTTCATCTCCCAGTTCGAGAGGCGGTGCTGTCGTTTTACGGGTCTGTTAGTGTCCGTTATACCCACGGGGGGGAGCGAGAAGGAGACGCGCACCATGGCCTGCAGTCGCTGCACCTCGTGCACCGGCCGCACGTCCTCGCTGGCGCTGTAGAAGCCGTAGCGGAGCGAGTCCGGCGGCGCGCGCACAAGCGGGAGGCTGGTCGAGTCCTGTGTGTGTTCGCGGCGACAGCAGGGCACAGACCGCGAGTGTTAGCACCGACACATACACAACAGGCGCTGCTCTTGCTCTCTGTCGCCCGTATACGAGCGCTGCGGGCCTGCGTCGAGCTGCAGGAGACGCACCATGACGACGCGTTGGCTTGGCTGCTTGCTTGCTCTCGATCTCCTTGGTTCTCTTGCAGAGGGGAGATCGCGTCGATCTTTTGCCGTTAAGAACGTTTCGCAACATATAACGTACATTTGTGTGCTGATGATAACCATCAATACGATTCTCTAGATAAAATCGATAAGTTTACGAGGGTAATCTATTCGACAAATAACGGGTAGGTATATAGTCGAAAGCTGCAAAAATACAGTTATTTACTGAAATATACCCGGTAGATGTTAAAATGTACTAAATATAGCCTGCTCGACATGATACCCTCTACCAATTTTGTAATGTTCGACTACAGCTGTATTTGAAATTGTTCATACTTGGATATACGCGATGACAGGTTTTTTGTGTTATTTCCACAAATCGGCGACATTTGCCAATTGATTTGGGTGTAGCAAGACTCAGTCGGTTGTAGTCGGTGCCATATGCGCCTCGCTGTCCTAAGTTGTGTACCTAGACAACTGCAAATTCAGAACCTCTGGAAAGTGGTTTATTTTGGTGAAAGTGGTTGACATGTGATCTGGAAGGTATCAAGCATGGGAGTTCGATAAGAACAACGATTAGGAACACATTGTCCGATAAGTTTCAAGGTCGAGGTGACCTGGCCAAGTCCACACAGTTAGTTCGGAGGACGAGATGGCGGCGCGGCGGTCGCGGGACGAGGACTTTGGGCTCAAGAAGTCGTCGGGCGTCAACTACGCGCAGGTGGCGGACCGCCATGTGGACGACGAGCGCTTCGAGCGCCAGCGGGCGGTGCGCGTGGCGTCCGCGGCCGTAAGTGGCGTCCAGTGTGGTGCGCTGATTGTGCTGCTGGGTTGTCGTCCTAATGCGCTGGCTGTGTGCTGCTGTACGCTGAATGGACGAGCAGCCGCCGGTAGAGAAGCGCAAGGAGGCCCCGAGCGGCGCGGCGGCGGCGCCTCAGTCGGCCACGATGGACGCGTTCATGCGCATGCTGACCGGCAAGGAGGAGCGCACGATCGCGGACCGCATCAGCGACCCGAACCGGCCGACGTGGGAGCAGTACAAGAAGGACAACGCCGACAAGCTCGACCTGAACGACAAGGGCGAGCAGGAGATGCGCGAGTACCGCCGCAAGCTGGACGCCGAGCGAGAGAAGGTGGCGACACCTGAGGCTTCTTTGTCGGCTTGCCTACACACTCTAACTCTGACGACTGCGATGTTGTTGGGGTGGTTACTGCAGCGGCTGTCGCGTGGTGGTGGCGGCGACAAGAAGAAGAAGAAGCGCAAGAAGCGCTCGCGCTCCGAGTCGTCGTCTGAGGACTCCGACAGCGACGACGACCGCCGCCGGTCCCGGAAGCGGAGCCGCAAGGCCAAGTACGTGGCCGTCTCTATATTGGACAGGTATTGACATGGACACTGACGGAGCGTGTATGCGTCGGGGCGACGTGCAGGAAGCGGCACAAGCGGCGGCACTCGTCGTCGGACGCGAGCGAGGACAGCGACAGCGAGTCGGGCAGTCGCGCCAAGAAGCGGAAGAGCAGGAAGAGCCGCAAGGCGTCGTCGTCTGGCCGGGACAAGCGCAGCAAGGACAAGGACCAGGACCAGGTCAAGGACAAGAGCAAGGACAAGGAGAAGGACCGGTCGGCGTCGCCCGTGCGGCTCTCGTCCTTCTTCCAGCAAGGCGCATCGGACAGCGACGCATGATGGCGACGCCGTCGTGGTTTCGTTCTTTTAGCTTGGGTCTCGCGGCTTTACGCCCTGGAAATAGCGTAAATCGCACCTTTTTAGACGTTGTTGTAGTCGCTTGAGGAGAGGGAATCAGTTGAACTCACGGTCTCGTAGCTGCATGCTGCGCAGCGGATCGCACTCGGAGTCTGGCGGCGCGGCGGGCGCTGCGATGGCGTCCACGGCGGACCGAGAGCCGCTAGAGGCCGGCCGGGGCGAGTTCTTACGGCTGCTGCGCGCGGGCGTGCAGGCCAAGGTGAAGCAGCAGCAGCAGCAGCAGGAGGAGCAACTGAGGGAGGGAACTGCCAAGCTTGGTGGGTCGGAGAGCGGTGGCTCGCGCACGAGCTGCAGCAGCGGCGACAACGACAACAGCGACAATGGCGAGCCGGGGGCAAGCGGGGCGTTCCCTGTCGCTCCAGTGCGGCGCGTGCCGGCGTGGCAGGCGCTCGCGTGGCGCGACGCCTTCTCGACCGAGCCGTTCTTCGAGGCATCCGTGTGCGGCCGGCCGCTGCGCATCCAGCAGGTGCTGCAGGGCGAGCTCAACGGCTTCGGCACGGGCCTGACGGTGCGCTGGCCGACCCTGTGTGTCTCTATATAAGCGAGGCAGCGGTGTGGCTTGAGCGCTGACGTGGATCGTTCGTGAGCAGGTGTGGCCGGCCGCGTGCGTCCTGCTCAAGCACCTGGAGCACCGCGCGGAGTCGAAAGCGGACGACAAGTGGCTGCGCGAACCCGGCGCTTTCGTGGTGGAGCTGGGCAGCGGCACGGGCGCTGTCGGCGTGGCCGCGGCCATGCTGCTGCAGGCTCCGGCGCGCGTTGTGCTCTCGGACGTGGACAAGGTCCAGTTCCTGATGCGGGAGAACGCCGCACGTGCACTCGCTGGGACCGACAGGGGCGGCGTGATGGTCGACGTTGAGGCGTACGAGTGGGGCAGCGAGCCGTCCGAGCGCCTGCTGCCGCGAGTAAGCGGTAACCAGGAGGAGGAGGGAGAGCAGCAGCGAACGTACCCGGATCTGATCCTCGTGTCGGACTGCATCCTGCCGCGGCTGTACCCGGTCGAGCCGCTCGCGGACGCGCTGGCCATGCTCAGCGGCGACCACACGCGCGTGCTCATCTCGTACGAGCAGCGGTACTACCAGCACTTTGACCCGAAGACGCGCTTCTGGGAGCTCATGGCCGCGCGCGGGTTCGCGCTGCGAGAGCTGGACGAGCGCGAGTACCACCCGCAGTACCGCGCCGGAGACATTGAGATCTGGGAGATCACGCGGCAGCACAGGGCTGGATGAGTGGTGTGAGAGGAGGGAGGAAGTGACGAGCTAGTGGGTGAGTGAGTGTGAGTGGGGACCAGCCAGCGACGGGGAATGTAACTTGGTGAACGATAGGAGGGCACTGTAGCATAACCGTGAACGAGGCATGAGTGGACAAGCATCAAAGTACGAGAGCAGAGGCGTGTAGACGTACTTTGGTTTTGGTCTGGAGGCGGCTCGCGGGTTCGCTCGAAGCTCACTCGACCTTGATGGTGCGGTAGATCTTGCGAACGAAGAGGAGCGAGCTGCGGAAGCCGATGAAGCCGAGCATGACGAAGAAGCAGTAGGCCATCATGCCGCTGTAGCCGAAGTAGAAGGCCGCCTGGAAGAAGCCCGTCATGTCCGTGCTCGAGTTGTAGTACCAGACGCTGTAGGCGAGCACGAAGCCGCCAGTGACGCCGCCCGAGACGAACGAGCGCCACCACCACCGGTGGTCCTCGGTCGACAGCTGGATGTACGTGAGTGAGATGGTCGTGAAGGCCGTGACGAACACGAGCATGACGAACGACAGGGACAGGATGCCGAAGAGCTTGTAGATCGAGTGGCCCCAGATGGCCGCGAAGATGTGGTGCAGCTCGATGTACACGGCGCTGAACGGCAGGCAGCCGGCCGCGACGACCAGGAAGAACGGGCTGCGGTAGCCTGGCAGCTGCGGGATCTCGCGCGGGATCTTGTTGGTCCGGCACGGCGCGTGGAACTCGCCGGCCAAGTTGCGGCCGATGATGCCGCCGAGCACGGTCAGCGGGAGCGCCACGAGGATGAAGAGCGCGAGCACGATCATGATGGTGCCGAAGGGCAGCGCGGCCGACGAGTCGTTCCAGATCGCCACCGAGTTGAGGAACGAGAAGACGGCGAGCAGCGGCCCGGGGATGACCAGCACGCTCAGCAGGATGTTCCAGACCCAGCGCTGGCCGCCGAGCTGGCGGTAGAGGCGAGCCGAGTGGTAGCCGCCGACGCCGGCCGTCAAGGCGTAGAGCACGATGATGGCGGTCATCATCCCGCCGCGCTTGTTGGGCTTGACGAGGCCGAGCAGCGACGACCCGAGCACGACCGCGAGCATGACGAAGAGCTGCGCGCCAGCGCCGTTGAGCGCGCAGAAGAGGCTCAGATGCCGCGGGAAGCGGAAGACGTCGGCGTGCACGAGCTTCCAGCCGGCGTCGTCCCCCTCGGCGCCAATGTCGCCCGACTCGACGTCCATGTAGCGCGAGAAGTCGCGCTTGAGGATGCGCAGCATGACGATCGACAGGAACGCGGTCAGCATCATGACGAGCACGAAGCTGTTGATGACCGAGATCCAGTGCAGCTCCAGGTCGTCCGCGAACGCGTTCTCCACGGCGTTGCGGTTCTCGAACAGCAGATCCGGCCGCAGGTGCCACTTGACCGAGTACGTGAAGACCGCTTCGGGGTTCGCCGCGACGTTCTGCGGCGAGAGCGCGTAGTGATACTCGAGGTCCGGGTCGGATGATGCCGCCGTGAGGTTCGCACCGACAATCTGCCCAAGCAAACCCCGTCAACCAACTATTAGAGCGGCCGTCCCGATAGTAGCCAAGCTGGCAGCGTACTTACCCTGTACTTGCCGGGGTCAGCGTCGCCGTCGTTGTAGGCGATGTCGAAGTGCAGGTGCGTGTTGAGGTAGTACGAGTTGTGCGTCGTGTAGAACTTCTTGGTCATCTTCTGGCGCACCTGCTGCACCAGGTAGCCCACCTGGCCCTGCAGCCGCACGTCGTCCACGTACATCTCGAACTCGTAGTCCTCGTCGACGGCGTCCGTGAAGGCCTTCATGACCTCCGGGGTCACCACGAGCCGGCACAGCTGCGCGTACGTCTGGTCCACGCCCAGGTACAGCCGGTAGTCCGTCACGACCTTGCGGCTGCCCGTGAGCAGCTCGCCCAGATCGTGGTCGTCCCATTGGCGCTCCTTCGGCTTGCAGTACGGCAGCTTGTAGTACTGGTACGTCTCGGTCGGGTTCGCGAACGGCCGGATCTGCCGGCAAGCGAAGGTTGTTAGGCTCGGACTGCGTGCGGCCCACATGGAGAAAGAGCACAAGGCACGGAACTTACCGTGTTGGCGACGACCAGGACCTCTTCGCGCGGCTTGTACAGCCCCGCGTCCTCTGCCGCGGCGCTCGCCAGTGTCACGAGCACCAACAGTGCCGCATTTGCCGAGAGCGGCCGTCGCGTGGGCGCCATGTCCGCCGCAGGGCCTCGAGGAAGGAGAGCGCCGCCTGTCGCGGAGTTGCCTTGACTTGAGTATGAGAGTTGCCTCTTGATCACTTTGTATCCTGGCGGAACGACGGCTTGGTGATGTCGAAACGCTTGCTGCGGATTGGCTATAATTTGGTCGATTGGATCGAACTTAGCCGGAATGAATACAATCATTTTCGAGAGTTTTCATTGGATGATATTTCGATCCATCCTATGACAAGTACCACCATGGCACCGCCGAGTCTCTTCTCACCATCAAGGCACCAGCCAAGCCGAAAGGCGAAGTGGGTAGGAGGAAGCGACAGCAAGATCGAAGCAGAAGTTAAGAGCGATGGAGCCGTCGAGTGAGATGCACACAGTTCGTATAGTTGTGGACGCGTGCAGAACTACGTCCATATCGAGCATCGAGTGAAGCAACTCCTGCATTTCAGCGTACACAGTCCAAGATTAGTAGCGCAGCTGTCGCACCGCGAATCTGCGTCTGCATGACGGAGGCGGCGGCCGCACCATGGACAAGCTTATGGCCAGCGACAAGATCAAGAGCAGCAAGGGCCGCGTCGATGAACGCGCACAAAGCCAGAGAAAGCACAGTGAGAGTCATCGGCATAATCAATTTATCCACCCCTCAACCAAGTCGCCACCTTCCACTAACCTGTCCAACACCACCAAAAATGACACCGTCCAACATCCACCGGCTGACCGCCACAGTGCAAGACCAAGGCGACCGCCTTTTCGACGCCCGCTAAACACCCGTTTGACTCCGGCAATCTTTAGTCGCCTACCTAACCATCTCTCGTCTGCTGACGTGCCTACCATACTGGACCACTGCTCCGCTCGACTTCGCCACCCTCTCGCCCGCCTCCCCGGCCGATATCGGACTGGAAAAGTCAGGCCGCATTTGGCCAGGATCAAGCGATAAATACGGTTGCTATTAACCCATGGATTTATACGGCTTATCCATCTCTGTCCGTTGCCTATCATTGGCTTTCAATCGGGTGGGATAGGGCTAAGTGTGCCTCACTATTCTCTGGCTGGATCTTCATGGCGCGCATCCGCAACCCTCGACCGGCCATCATCACTGACTCTCTTACCCAGCTGGGTCTCCGAGACGCGGAAAAGGCGGACAAGTGTCGCCAGAGCGCTCTCGACGCCGCCAACACGGTGGTCGTGTGCTCGGAGCTTTGGCGGATCAGCACATCACTCACGCCGAGCGCACCATCGAGAGGGAGCAGATCCTCCAGATCCTAAAACACTGCGCTGTCGAGCTTGAGGATGTCAAGAACTACCTGACGACCCGTGCTTGTTGCGTCGTTCGGTCGATTGACGTTCAGCCCCTCCCGCCTCAACGGTCCGGTCTACCCTTGACTGCCCCGTCTGTGGCCAGGCCGTCGTCCCGTCCGTCTGTGCCGACTGCTCGTCAGCCCGTCCGCTGCGCAGTCCAACCCATCAACCCGACCCGCCAACCAGGAGCCCATGCGCGTTCTGCGGCCCGGTCCGTGTCCAACTCGGCCAACCTCTTCCCGACGATCCCTGTACCTTCTGCCAAGAGCGGGTCGATGACAACAACGATCATCTGATAAACCGGATATTTTGTTGGATCGAGTACCCCGAAATATTATTCTGAATATTCCTATCGTCCATATCCTGTGAACAACCACGTTCTACCAGCCGCACCCTGCTTCTTTCTTCCCTTGCGGAACTTGCACGACACTAGGGTGTCCACGCCAACACGTGGTTTAAGGGGTCGAATGAAAGTTACCACGAGTGTAGACAAGGACTTGGACAAGCTGTGTGCCATGTTCTGTCACCTCACAATCCAGGACAAAAAGGGATCGACTGTAAAGCTCAAACGACGCAGTCTCTTCGCCGTCAACGAGGACACTATGGAGTATCAGCGGTTGATCCATGACGAGATTGATCGCAGTGTTCAAGTCCTGAGGCGGATCCAGATCGAGGCCTGGCACTTTGCGAACTTCCTCATTTTGCGATGTCTGGAGAGAGTCGCAGTGCAATGACCATGACCCGAGCAACCGCGTGGAGCTTCCGCCAGTTGACTGCAATTTCTTCAACAGGTGCATCTCTGGTGTTCGGTCCGACAAGATCTAGATCGCAGGTGGCCGCTTCTTGAACCAGTCAGTTGAATTGTTACGGTCAGAGCGCTGAAAACAGCCTGAGAAATGCTTGCCTCGTATTGGCTAAAAATCGTGACGGGTGAATCGAACTTAGCCGGATACCATCATTCTCGAGAAAATCAGATTTTCGCTGGATAATATTTCGACCAATCATAGGTCAAGCACCACCATGGCACCGCGTCACTTTTCAACGTCAAGCACCAGCCAAGGCGAGAAAAGCTGCTGCGAGAAGGAAGAAACGAAGCGCACAAGCGATTATCGGCGACGATGGAGCTGTCGAGTGAGACGCGACCCGCTGCAGCTGCGGCTCATGGCGAAGCAGCCACGCGGCCGGCATGGTGGTGGACTGGGGCGGCGAGTGCCGGGCTGTCCGTGGCTACGAGCGAGACCGAGTTGCTGAGCGCCGCGGTGCTCTGCGCCGCTTTGGGCGCCACCAAGACCGACGTGTCGCCGTCAAGCGACGCGGAGAGCATCCTGCGGGCCGCGCGCGAGCTCGAGGCGCACGTGCGCAAGTCCCCGCTGCCGCACAACCTGCAGTTCCCCGTGCTCGAGTTCACGAGCGACTATGTGCTCATGGAGACGGAGCTGGCGGTCGTGTGCGCCGTGCGCGCCACCAAGACGAGCGACATCCTGGAGACGGTGGTTGGCTCGGCCGTGCCCGTCTCGCAACCGTATGTGCACCGCTTCGGCGGCGCCAGGATCCACGCGCCGTTCTGGAAGCGGACGCAGCGCCTCGAGCTGCAGCCGCTGTACCGGCGAGCGCACCAGCTCAAGAAGGTGCTCGTGCTCAGCGGACACTCGATGGCGGGGAGCATCGCACACCTGGCGCTGTGCGAGCTCGCGTTCCAGCGCCTGTCGACGAAGGCGAGGCTCTTCCTTGAGCGCCTCGACTTTGACGAGCGCAAGAAGGACCAAGCGACCAAGACTGGCGAGCCTGTTGATACGAAGGACAACGGACCCTCGCGGCTAGAGCTCAAGCATCTGGGTGAATACCTGGCGGCGTGCAGCGAAGAAGAGCGCGCGCAGGTCCTGGCTGGGCTTCCGCAAGCCATGGCTGTCGGGTTCGGTGCCCCGTACATTGGCTCGTCGCGGCTGTCCGCGTTCCTGGAGCCGCTGGGCCTCGTCCCGCGCATGATCAACTTCGTGAACGAGTTCGACTGCATCCCGAGCATCCTGAACGTTGCGCAGTCGGCAGCAATGCTAGCCAAGACGACCGAGCGCGTGGTGACGATCACCAGAGCGACCACGACGCTGCTCAAGATGCTGCCGATGCACATGCAACAGCGCTTCGTCAACCTCGCGGCGACAACTGGCACGAGTGCAGTGCCGAGCGTTGCCTCGGCGTACCTCGGCATGTCGCTCAGCATCTTGCAGAGCACCTTCCGCAAGTTCCGAGACATGGACGTCGTCAAGGACATTGACTACCGGTACTCGCCGGTCGGCACGTACATTTTCCTGACCAAGAACGGCAACGAGTACCAGATCTACTCGGACTCAAGCGCGATCGCCAAGGAGTTGATGCGCGGCGATGACGCGACGACGTCGTTGACAGGGAACACGGTGCTGCAGCATCTGATGAGCGCGTACGTCGACGCGGTCGCACGGCGCTCCAACTCGATCCAGATCAACGCGACGATGGACTTCTACGAGCGTCTAGGCGTGCCCAGGAACGCGAACAAGCGGCAGATCCGGACGGCATACAAGGCGCTTGCGCTCAAGTGGCACCCCGACCGCTGGGCCAACGCGTCAGCCAACCCCCAAGAGCAAGCAACCGCGGAGGAGATCTTCAAGCTGCTGGCGGAGGCGTATGAGGTGCTGTCCGACGACGCGGCGCGCAAGACGTACGACGTGCACTTGAGCAAGTCGACGAGCATCAAGGACGAGTTTGTGCGCCATGGAACCGTCAACGGGATGACGCTGGACGAGGCGATCGCGACCTTCCGGGACGTCATCGACAATCTCTCGGGTGCCATGTCCAAGGTCACGTCGCGCTTCAGCACGTCCAGCTCGACGGTGGTGGGCCACCCGCTGCAACACAACGGCACGACGGCATCGAGTCGCGCTGGCCTGGTCGCCAACAATCACGACAACATCTTCATGCCGGACCGCATCCGCGTGTCACGAACGGTTGGCATCGGCACCGAGCAACGCGAGCAGATCCTGTACTTGCAGCCCGAAGAGGTCGTGGCGGGCGACGTGGCCGCTCCGGCGCAGACCGCGTCTGGGTCTGGCGCTCGCGTTGGGCTGCGCACGATGTCGGTAGTCGGTGGCGCCGTTGCCGTCGGAGCTAGTGTCGCGCTGATCGTGAACGCCTGGTCACAGTTCTCGGAGATCTCGAAGAGGAAGCGCCAAGCGTCTGTGGTCCGTGATATGCCCGGCGAGTGCTTGCTGCTCCTGCTTGAGGACCACCGGAACACGCAGCAGTCGAGCGACCACACGCAATTGCTCCTGCAGCAGTCTGCTGAGCGACAGAAGCAACTGACTGCTGGTTCAGCCACTGACGCGACGGGCGAGAACCACTCGGTTCGCGACGTTGTCGTGCGTGGAGCTCAACACGCGATTATCGAGAAGCGGTGGCGCGAGGAGGAGGAGGAGAACGGGCTCGTGGACGAGTTCTTCGACTGCATGACGGGCCTCGACCACGCTTCCATCGAGGCGCTCGCAGAAGAAGAGTTCTTCGACTGCGTCAACCTCCTGGAAGACGTGCAAGCTCACTTCGGACCCGAGGCGATCCCCGAAGAAGCCAGGTCCGTCGTCGCAGAGCCCGAGGCGTTCTTCCCTATTGGCTCAAGCGTGAGTACGCCGTTTGGTCTCGGCACGCTGATTGACTGGCGAGAGAACGAGTCGTCGGCAGTGGTGCGGTTCGGTGAGCCTGCCTTCATGGTCGGCTACATCCAGAAGTCGCTGGTCGGTCGTGGAGCAACTCTGGCTCGGACTGCGGCGAGCGAGGCGGTGGAGGCGAAGCGCTCGGAGCTCGCAACTCGCGTGATCAGTCGCTACCAACTGGAGGACCAGGGAGCCGGTGGCACGGTCAAGAGTCTGGTCGTGGCAGGCGCAGATGGTGCGCTCGACAGCGGGATTCGAGCTGCTGGTGGCGTTGCGCTCGCCAATGGTATGGCGCGCACGACGTCGGCTCTGGGCGGCGCCGTCGCTGCACCGCTGACCATCGCGTCCATCCTGGTCGACGTCGGCAAGGAGTACTACGACTACCGCAAGAAGTACGCGGATCGCAAGTCGCTCGGCGTGCTGTCCACAACGACCGAGCAGCTCATGATGCAGGAGTTCCGACTCAAGACCGGCGAGGTCATTGTGAGCCGGACGGCTGCTGCTGCTGGCGCGGGCCTTGGCGCTTACGGCGCGGCGTCTGCGCTCGGCTTGTGGTCGACGGCTGGGATTGCGGCTGGACCCGTCGGCATTGTGGCCGCCACAGGCGCTGCAGTGGTCGGCGGGATGCTCGGGTTCTTCGCCGGGTCCAAGGCGTACTCGGCGTCCACATCCTCGTACTTTACGAGCCAGCGGCACGCGAAGGAGCACATTGACCGGCTCGAGCTCGGCGCGCGGCTCATGTTTGACGAGTACGACCCGGAGGCGACGGGCGAGATCTCCAAGGAGGACTGCATCCGGATCATGACGAAGCTCTTCGAGGCCACTGGCTCCATGTCCGAGAGCGGCTACGAGCGCACGCTCGCCGTGATCCAGGACGACGCGTTCGAAGGTCCAGTGACGTGGAGCATGTTCTGGATGTGGGTGAGCACGGAGGCGGCCCAGTCACTGCGGAAGATGGAGCACGCAGAGGCAGCGAAGCTGTGCGAGCCCGTGCAAGGCGAGACGTGGTGGGCGAGCTACATGAGCTACTTCTCCTACAGCACTACTGCCGCTGCACTGGAGGAGCCTGTTCGCTCGAGCTTGGAAGTGATTGGCTCTGCATCTCTCATCTCGGCGACCATGTACCCTGGTGTGCGGTCGACTCTCAAGTTGATGGGCAAGGAGCCGCTTCCGCTACCCGACACGAGCACTGTTGGTCCTGCGAAGACAGCAGACGACGGACAGGAGAGCGAGGTGGTGATCAAGGCGCAGATGGAGTATCTCGTGAACGCGGGGCATCTGACAGCGGACGACGCGTTCCAGCTCCGAGATCAACTGGAGTCGGACGACCCGGACGTGCGCCAGTCGGCTCGGAAGACGATCCATGCGATGCACGACGGGCTCGCGGACGTCGAAGCCGCGCACGGGATTGTGACCGATGGCTTTGGCTTCGCTGGCGGGGACGAACCTCTCCAGGAGGACGAGAGCGAGGAGAAGCCGCCGTCCACTCAAGAAGAGTCGCGAGCATTAGCGAAAGCGCTCGCCAGTCAGGGACCTCTAAGCACCGACGAGCGCCTGGACGTCATGTGCTCGCTCCTGTCGACGCAGGGGCTGCAGCGGTTCCTGCTGTCGCAGAATCTCCCGGTGGCCTCGGGCGATGGCCAACCGCTCGAGCACGCCGAGCTGCACTGCCTCGCGCTCGAGAACAGTGCGCCGACACCTGCCAAGCGGTCGTAGACCAGCGAGCGCAGCGCTTGAGCAGAGGGTAGTGTATAGCCGCCGTCATGTGACGCGGAAAGGTATCCAAACGATTATGACAAGTTGAAGTTGACCAGCAGGACGAATGAAATGTGTGTGCCATGACGTCTAGACTGCTGCAGGCTCGATCAGGCGGGAGCAGGCTCAGCAGCCACACCCGCCATCACCTTCGCCACCTCATCCGCCTGACCCCAGTCGCGACGGAGAAGTCATCATGCTGGGACAAGAACTGGCACTTTCACAGGGTACAGTACCTACAGTCAAACCTGCCGATAAGCCGATTTCAATGTTATCGACAAATGGAGGTTTTGGGCAAGGATAAAGGGGATTTGACATTCAAAATACTTAAATATAGAAACCTCAAGGTATTGGTTGTTATAGGTTATACGTCGATTGGGTCGGCTTATCGGCAGGTTTGACTGTACCATACAGCATCCATTAAGTTCGGTTCGGTTTCAACCCGAACCCACCGAACAAGTAAACACCGGCACTTTACATCCCGCCACCTCGACCTCAAGTGCCCTTTCCGTCTCAGCCTCGACAAGGTGCACCGGGCTTGCCGACGAGTATGGCGGCCGCTCCCCGCACGAACCCGTTCAGGGGCAACCCGGTGGCTGCGCCTGTCGCTGCGGTGGCAGGCCGCGCTCGACCGTCCGCATCTCTCGGGGTCCGCCAACGGAAACCCCGCGTCCGAACAGATAGCCGCGCCGGAAAGGACGACAAGGACCCCCGTGAGGACGCGGACGAGATGCACGCGATCGAGCACATGAGTCCGCGCGGCGTCTTTTTACTCGCGGCGGCCGTCTCCTCCTTCGCGGCCTTCGCGCTGCTAGTGCTCACGGAGCGCACGCAGCAGCGGGAGGCGCACGCGACCGCTCTCTGGGTGCTGCTGCTCGCCGTCCCTCTAACCAGCACGGCCGCGTGGTTC
>JAADXY010000057.1:0-60892 GCA_023338065.1 Phytopythium montanum
TTCCGCCTGATCGACACGGCGAACGCTCCGATCTTCGGCATCGACACGAACGGCTGCATCAACGAGTGGAACCAGAAGATCGAGGAGATCACGGGCTACCACAAGTCGAGCGTGCTCGGGCTGTCGCTGGTCCACACGTTCATCACCCCAGAGAGCCGTCCGCAAGTCCGCCAATTATTGAACCAGGCGCTGATCGGCATCGACGTCGGAGAGATGGAGCTGCCGATGACGACCAAGCGCGGGACGTTCCTCCTGCTGCTGGTCAACGCGTCGAGCAAGAAGGACATGCACGGCAACATCCGCGGCGTCATCGGTGTCGGCCAGGACTACACTGCGCGGAAGCACATGGAGGCGGCCAAAGTCAACTTCTTGGCGTCCTTCAGCCACGAACTGCGGACGCCTCTGAACGGCGTGCTGGGCATGCTCGAGTTGCTCAAGGAGCAGAAGCTGGACAAGCAGCCCGAGCGGTTCGTGCACATGGCATACGTGTCTGGATCGCTGCTGCTGAACCTGATCAACGACATCCTGGATCTGTCCAAGATCGAGGCGGGCCACTGCGAGATCTCGACGGCGCCGTTCCAAATGCACGACCTGCTCGACTACTCGATCGAGATCTTCAAGTTCAAGGCAAGCGAGCGCAGCATCAAGCTCGTGCTCAAGTGCGACGAGAACGTGCCGAAGCTCGTCATCGGGGACGTCATCCGCCTGCGCCAAGTGCTGCTCAACCTGCTGTCGAACGCCGTCAAGTTCACGAACGAAGGCTCCATCACGGTCACGTGCAGCGTGATCCACGCGCCGGACCTGCCGCCCGAGTTCAAGAAGCTGCTGTTCCAAGTCATTGACACTGGCATCGGCATGGACGCGGAGGAGAAGATGCGGCTCTTCACGCTCTTCACCAAGCTCGAGCGTACTCGGCAGAACAATCCAACCGGCTCAGGCTTGGGTCTCGCCATCTGCAAGCAGCTCGTGGAGCTCATGGACGGCCAGATCGACGTGGACAGCGAGCTCGGCACCGGCAGCAACTTCTTCTTCACGGTCGTGGTCGGTCTGGTGGACGACGTGGACCCGCGCAGCTCGTTGTACGGCGAAGACGCGCTCATGATGGACCAGGCGCTGCTGTCTCCGTCGTCGAACGCGGACGGCACGAGCGCGACGGTGGACGGGTTCCTGTCGAGCGGCGCGGCCAAGGCGGTCATCCCGTCTCGCGCGCGGATCCTCGTGGTGGAGGACAACGAGTTCAACTGGGAGGTAGTCAAGTGCTTCCTCCAGGAAGACGACCACCTGCTGCAGTGGGAGATGAACGGCCGTGACGCCGTGCGCGCCTTCACGCAGCAGCCGGCCAGCTTCGACCTGATCTTCATGGACTGCGAGATGCCCATCATGGACGGCTACGCCGCGACGGCCGCCATCCGCCAGTTCGAGAAGGAGCAGCGCATGACGCCCATCCCCATCCTCGGACTCACGGCGTACGCTATGAGCGGCGACCGGCAGAAGTGCCTGGACGCGGGCATGGACGAGTTCATGGTCAAGCCCATCTCCAAGCTGAGCCTGCGCAAGGCCATCCGCCAGTGGATGCGCGTGCGCCACAACGTCGGCCGCTCGTCCGAGTCGAGGGCTCGCGCTCGCACCGAGTCGACCGCGGCCATCTCTCTCGCTGCGAGCGTCAATGCCGGTCCGTCCGTCCACTCGGCGCCTCCAGGTTCGTATCCGAGCCCGACAGCAACGCCTCGTTCATCAGTAGACCTGGACGAGGCCAAGGCCTTCGCACTGACTCCGCCGACGTCGTGGTCTCGTCCAGGGTCTCGCCTCGCCCCCGCGTCGCGCCACATGCAGCAGCTGGACTTGGCGCGCGCCATCTCCAACCTGGAGCTGGATGATCCACTGGCCATTGGCTGCCACGGAGTCATGAGCCGCCCGTCAATGCGCGTCGCCGGCCCGACGACGTCCATCTTCAGCCTCGGGTCATCTGGCGGCGCCAATAGCACACGGTCGGGCCACGGCGCCAGTAGTCTGCTGACCTTCCGGCGCGACGCCGGCGGCGCCATCGTCGACATCCCGGACTGGAAGCAGGAGATCTCGCAGACGTCAGCCACGCTGCCTTGCCCAGCCAACGAGACGCTGTACCAGGCCGCGGCCACGACCCAGACAGGTAGTGACGGAGAGGTGCTGTCCCCCAAGACGACGCAGTACTCGCTCGACCCGACCGTGTGGAGCCACCCGCCGTTCATCGGCTCGGGCACTAGAGGTCCTCCGTCGTCCACGTCGTCTCCGTCCAAGTCAAGACGCGGTGGTGGGCCGAAGATGCCGTCCACCGCGGGTGGGAGAGTCGGGTTTGACGACTACAAGAGCTCAAACGATGGGAGTGGTCGAGGCAGGAGCCAGCGGTCAGCCGAAGCTCACGACGACCCGGTCGCCGCCATGATGGAGCGCCTCAAGATCAAAACCCCGCTAGTGACTAGCAGGAGCGAGGTGGACAAGGCGAACGCGGCCGCGGAGCAGCCAGCGACGCGATTGGAGTGCATCGTGATCCCCGCTGGCGACCCAGTCGACTACTCGCTCGGGGTGACGCAATGCGGCGAGCGCGAAGAGCTCTTCCTGAGTCTGCTCGAGAAGTTCGCGACCAACAACTGCGAGGCCATTATGGAGCGCATCGTCGAGGCGCACAGCTGCTCAGATCTTAACGTGCTGAGACGCGAGTCGCACTCGCTCAAGGGCTCGGCGGCCTATGTCGCGGCGCTCCGAGTGTCCAAGGCTGCCTTCCGGGTCCAAGTCGCGTGTGAACTGGCGCAGGAGGCGACCGACGAGGCCCGCGCGTCCGTCATGGAGCTCGTGGACCAAGCGGTGGCGACGCTGAGGAAGGAGCACCGCGTGCTGAGAGGCTACTTGCAGCGCAACTTTGAGTTCGGCGCGTCCGTGACGGGCAAAGCGCTGTCCGTGTCCTCGTCGGCCTCGTCCCTGGCCGGCTACAGGTCGGCCACGGCGTCTTCGACGTCACAGCGAGCCAAGCAGAGTCGCGACGCGGCGGCGGCCACCGGCGGACCCTGCAACGTCATGTGAGGTATGCAAGTCCCATTTTGTATCGATAAAGCTGGCAGTGCATGTACTTCTACTGCTACTACTTCATTACTGTCTGTCATCTACTCCATGCTCTGCCAGCCCTCTCACTACCTTGGTTGAGAACTTACTCACCCGCTAGGGAACGGACGCGATCTGGTGGGAGAAGAGCTGCGTCTCTAGGAAGCTGCGGAAGAAGGGCTTGTCGCGCGGCGGCAGGTGGTGAAGGAAGCCCTCGCGATCAAAGACGACGACGTAGTCAAAGTCGTCCGACAGCACGAAGCGGAACTCGTCCAGGCGCCGCAGCACGTCGGCGACGGCAGCAGCAAAGCACGCGCGTACGTGGCGCTCGGGGAACTCTCGCGCCGCTGCAGAAGTCGCCGACAGGTAGTGGCACATGGGCACGTAGTCGCTGAAGTAGACCTTGGGCTTGAGCAGCTGCAGCAGGCCCGAGACCAGCGGCAAGCGCACGGCCTCGGGCAGCTGCGGCCGCACGTGCGCACTGAGCGTGTCTCCGTCCAGGTCGGCGACCACGATGCCGTCGCAGCTGCCTTCTCGCCCGAGCATCTCGAACACCTCCTTCCGGTAGCTCGCGTGCACGCCGAAGAGGTACGGCGTGGGGCACTGCAGGCACTCGAGCATGCTCTTGGGCAGGATGGGGGCGAACACGTGGCTCCACACGAGCGGCGCCAGCAGCGCGCGCAGCGTCTCGCCCACGGCCGTCAGCACCGAGTAGCGCGAGCTCACGAGCACCACTTGGCGCTCCAGCAGCAGACACGTGACCAGCGACACGACGTTGTCGATCGACAGGCAGCTCAAGAGCTCCTCCATCGAGAAGTCCCGGTAGCTCTCGATGGACGAGAGGCGGCCGTCCGAGCTGGCAGTCACCGAGAAGTCGAACGGCGCCACGAGCGCCGCCATCTGCCGCGCCGACGGCATCCACCGCGCGTCGCGGACGTACCGCTCGTCGTCGTACACGCTGGCGTGCAGCGCGTCCAGCCGCCGCTTGAGCGTGTCCAGGATCGGGTACCGGCTGATGACGCACAGCCCGACGGGGACGAACACCTCCATGCCCTCGGTCTCTCGCAGCGCGAGTTCCAGCGGCCCGAGCATCTCGTCGTCGTCTTGAGCCACGTACCGGGTCAGACAGGCGCCGTAGAAGGCCTTCTCGGACGTGCCGATGGTCATGTGGAACAGCTTGGGCTCCGGCCGCGTCTTGCTGCGCACCACGTCCGCTCCGCCAGGGCAGAAGAAGGCCTCGACGTGCTCCGGGATGGCGTGGTGGTGCCGCATGTCGCTGTCCTTGGACGCCAGCGTGTGCAGCACCTGCTGGATCATCTCGGGGCGTTCGCGGTCCGAAGTGTCGAGCCGGAACGAGAGCACCGAGCTGATGAGCGACTTGCTCTGCGCCTCGCCGCGCAGCTGGCCCTGGAACAGCCCGCGCAGCGTGAACTTCTTGCTGCGGTCGCGCTGCGGCTGGTGCGACGACACGTTCATGCAGTGGAAGAGCTCCTGCAGCGTCGTCATGCTGCTGTCGGACGCCGAGCTACAGTTGGTTCGGCGACCTCCACGGGTTGGCGCGTCGTCCATGGCGGCGGAGGGCGACGGCAGAGACCGCAGCGAGCCCGAGGGGCTCAGCAGGCGGCTCTGGTACGACGCGACGAGCGCCTTGAACGAGTCGCTGCCCATGAAGCGCACGAAGTGGTTCACCTTGAGGTCGTACTCGACCGCGGCCGAGATGCGCCGCACCGTGCGCAGCATCACCTCGGCGTCCGTCAGCGAGAAGCTGCCGGCCTCCAGGCAGCTCGACACGAGCAGCTCGAAGTCGCGCAGCAGCGTCTGATCCGCGTCGCTCACGAACTGCACAGGCGTGCTGGCCGTCGCCTTGAGGTACTTGGACGACACCCGGCTGCCGAGTGTCAGCAGCTGCTCAATGAGCTCGCCAGGGTGCTGCTGCGGCTCGCGCGGCTGGCCCAAGAGCCCGCGAGCTTCATCTCCGTCCTCGTCCTCGTCTCCATCCTCGTCCAAGGTACTGTCGTGGCGGATATCCTCCTTGGCGGCGTCGATGAAGGCCTCGAGCAGCGGCACGAGCTGGTGCTGCAGGTCCATCCACAGGCTCAGCTGCTGGTGTGTGCGCTCCTTGAACAGGAAGACCCAGAAGACGCTGCACAGCCGCCGGTTGCCCAGCACGCGCTCCAGCGTGAGGAACGACGTCGCCGACCGGCGAGCCATCGACCTCCTAGGCGTCGACGACGGAGACGGGGACAGCGTCGACACGGACCGTCCAGATACGGACCGTGTGGACAGCGGGGGCGGCAGCTCAGGGCCTGGCGCGTCCTCCTCCGGCTCGGCCTGCTTGCTGTCTGTATGTGGCTCCGCTTCCTCCTCCTCGTCGCTCTCGACCTGCTCCTCGGTGTATGTGATGCGGGAGCTAGCGACGAGCGCGGCGAAGGCGTCGGAGCGCGCGAAGGCGTCGAATTTCGGCTGTAGTGCGCGCTTGACGGCGGCCTCGGCGTCCTGGAAAAGGTCCTGCTTGGCCGCCAGGCCGGAGTAGAGCAGCAGGTCGTTGCGCAGCAGCCGGCCGAAGCTCCACACGGGCTTGCCCAGGATGCGCAGGTTCTCGGACGCGATGTCCAGGAACGCGCCCTGGCTCATGAACTTGACCACAATCTTGCTTGCGTACAGCACGCGCAGCGCGCGGCGCTCGTCCTCGTCCGAGTCGCCGTCCTTGTCGTCCTTTCCGTCGTTTCCCGGGTGGCCGGCCTCGCTGGGGCTATTGGAGCCCGCGGACGCGATGTGCGCGTGGTCGCGGGCGGCTGAGGGAGACCGCAACAGCTTCTTGAACTCGTCCACGCTGACCAGGAAGAGCAGGCGCGCGAAAGCCACGCGGTCCGACGAGGACAGGTAGGTCAGGAACTGGCCGTGAAGGTGCGCGTCCGCCACCACCTCGTCCAGCGTCGGCCCGCGCGTCGACGAAGAAGACGGAGACGAAGGCGGCGGCTCGTCCAGACGCAGCGCCGGGGCGGAGGCGGTCGCGGGCATCGCGCGGGAGGCTCGGGGCGGACGGACGGACGGACGGGCGGGCAGGTGTTCGAAGGTGTCGGTGCTGATGTGAAGTGCTTGCTTTTTCTCGCTGTGATCAGGTTTGTAACACGGCACCGCCTCTCCCGATACAAAACGCAAGAGAAAAGCTGTCGCCGGCTCTCATTGGAAAAAAATAACTGTCGACACATTATTGAAAATTTAAAGGAGCACCGAAATATTGCCTTCGATAATGAATTGATCCAACACATATTCCCTGTCGAACAGCATACCTTCCTTCCTCGCTAGAAGATCATCTTTGGTGAAGACAAGCACGCGCTACCATGGCGGACGACGCGGCCGCTTCGACGCCCTCGGCTCCTGCCGCTCCTGCCACACCGCCACCCGCTCCTACGGCTCCCTCGACCTCTTCGACTGCTGGCGACGCGGCGTCGCTGCCAACCGAGGAGGCACGCGCGCGATCTACGCGTCGCCGCGGACCCCGCGCATCACTCCCTCGGCGCGCCGACGGTCCGCCGCCTCGCCCAGCCCGCAAGAGCGGCCGCAAACCGGACAAGCGCGACGCCAAGACGACCACCAAGTCATCCGACGTCCTGGCTCCAGCTGCAGCCCCAGCCCCAGCCGCCCCGCTGTCCCCTTTAGAGCAAGCGGTTGCCGCGATCCACGCCGGCGATCCGCTCGTCCTGCCCGCCAAGCTGGACGTGAACAAGCGCACGCCGCGCGGGGACGTGCTGCTGGTCGAGGCCTGTCGCTACGCGCGTGCCAACGCGGCGGCCACACTGATCCAACAGCACAACGCGGATGTGAACCTGTCGAGCGCCAACAAGGCGGCCAACCGGTCGGGGCTGACGCCGCTGATCGCGGCCTGCATGGCGCTGCAGCCCACGACCGTGGAGCTGCTGCTGCGCCAGCCCGGCGTGGACCTGCTGCATTCTTTCGGCAAGGTGAACGCGGCGGCCGCGTGCCTGGTCTTCAGCGTCGCGAACGGCCGCACGGAGCAGCAGAACGCGGCGGCAATCGACATCCTCGAGCTGCTGGTGGACCACGCGCAGCGTACAGACCAGCTCGAGGCGCTACTGACCGCCCAGGCTGATCATGTGAACCCGCTGCTGCATGTAGCGGCCGCGCTGGCCAACTGGCGAGCTGTCAAGCTGCTGCAGGACAAGCAGCAGCAGTTCGGCGTGCCACTAACCGAGGCGAACCGCAACGCGCGCGGCCACACGGCGCTGCATTCGCTCGAGATGAACGCCTTCCAGGGGAGGAACCTGCTCTTCTGCGAGCCTCCACGACCGGCTGGTATCAGTGGAGGAGGTGGCGTGGACGGCAAGAAGGGCAAGCGGCGCCAGCAGAAGAGGAAGGGAAGACAGCAAGACAGCGAGCTGGAGGCGGCGCCAGCACCTGCAGCGCTGCCAGAGCCTGAAGCCGAAGCAGGTATGTGGAGGAGAGTCCAGGCCAGTATTGGTAGTGGAAGGGCTGATAGTGAGTGGCTTGTGCTCGTTGCAGACCGGCAGACGTTCACGCGGTCGAGACCGGACCGCGCAGTAGAGGCCAAGCACGTGACGCGAACGGTCATGGAGCTGGCCAAGTCCACAGGTAACCCACATCTACTAAATTGTACCCCCAACCAGTGGCTAACACCCGCTCCTGCCCAGGCATCGAGTCAATCTTCTCACGGAAGGGGGACAGCGGCGTGCGCTCGATCCTCATCAAGAGCCTGGTTCTCGCCGAGCTTGGCGTCATGGACGTCGCCAACCGGATCGCTGCCTTGCCGGACGACCGGCAGGAGAAGCCCGTGTACCTGGACGGACTGCTGTACAGCGCCGCCGGTCTGTACCCGCTCGCGGTCAAGAACCCAAAGGAGTACAAGAAGCTGTGGCAGCAGGCCTTGCCGGTGCCTCCGCTGGCTCCCAAGGGCTCAAGCGACGGCGACACAGCGTTGGAGACGCCTCCACCGCCTGCCCAACTGACCCCGGAGGCGTTCAAGCTCATCACGGACACGCTGCTGTCGCACCGCAGTCTCTCGCGGCGGGTCAAAGTCTGGTCGATCATCCTCATGAACGCTTTGGCTCCGTATGGACCCAAGAAGGAGCCGCTTGGGCGTGAAGAGACCCCGACACTCGCTCAGTGTAGCGAGTTATCGTTCTACCGGCGTATCAGCGAGACGCTCTACCGCTCCGGTATGTTCACGAACCCCAAAGGCGTGTCGTTTGCTGTATACTCACGCTATGCATGTGGTGGTCAGGCGTCAAGCTGCTCTTCTGCATCTTCGACCGGACGGACATTGAAGAAGACGAGAGCTACGACGAGGAGATCGAGTTCCACCTCATCATCGCGCTGTTCGAGCTCTTGCTGCAGCTCTTCACGCCGTTCGCGCGCGCCATCCGAGACGACGAGGCCAAGGGGGCCACTCCCAAGCCTCTAGGCGTCCTCGAGAGCTTCCGACTCGCCACGGAGCCCGCGCGGAAGCTCTGGCCCATGGTCCTCGCGGGTCTCGACACGTTGGATGACGCGATCGCGTCCCCGCAGAGGTTCTCGCTCCTCCTCCACGTTCTCCAGGTGTTTGAGCAGCTCGAGCAGGCGCTGCGTGCGGACGAGGAGCACGTGCTCAAGAAGCTCTTTGGCGTACGTCTGTCTCTCGTGTCTCCACGTTGGCCACAGTCGAGCGCTGACCCTCCTCCCTAGATCATGCGGACGTTTGTGAGGCAGGAAGCGAGCAAGAAGCGGCTGGACGAGTACGTGTCGACCCAAGTTCGGCTGCTCCACGCTGTCTCGAACGCGTTTCCGCTACCCACAGCCTTCATCGATCGCCTCTCCCCACTCAAGGACAAGATCGATGTGCTGCTGCGCTCGGACCCCAAGATCCTCGGCCTCGACCTGTACGCTCTGGCGTCCGCAGGCGACGACCTCATCCGGCTCGAGCACAAGGTCGACTACCTCGGAGTGCTCGCCGAGGAGCACAACGGATCCGTCTCGGTGTCCATCAGCCGCGCGTCCGGCGCCAACTACGTCGACTTCATCCTGCAGCAGGTGCTGAGCGCCAGCCCTCGGCACCTCATGGGCGAGCTCAACGTGACGCTCATCAACGAGCCAGGCGTCGGCGTCGGTGTTGTCCGCGAGTTCTTCCAGATCGTGCAGTCGTGCTTCTTCAGCCCGGGTTTCTCGTCTCCTCCCGATGAGTTGGAGACCAAGCCGGCTAGTCACGTGAGCGAGATCGGCTCGCAGTGGCTGGAGGAAGCGCGCGCGCAGTCATCTCCTCGCAACAACAGTCGAAGCCGCCGCAGGAACAAGCTTCAAGCCTCCAGGACGGAGCAGGGCAGTCTGACGACGCTGTTCCCGCTGTTCGAGTACTTGGACGCGGCCGACAAGCGCCGGGATGAGCTGCGAGTCGTCCACCGCCGTCCAGTAGTGACGAAGGCGACGCTGGACGCCAAGAAGGAGAAGGGCGAGCTGTCGCTCACTGGAGAAGACCTGGTGGCCAACAAGGAGCGCGACGACTCGCTCGGCAAGATGTACCGGTGCGTCGGTCGGCTGCTGGGCCTCGCGATCCGCAACCACCAGCCGCTGAACGCCAACTTCCCGCTCGCCTTCTGGCAGTTCATGTTCGGCCAGGAGGTGACCTGGGAGGCCTGCTGCCTTCATAACCAAGTGTTCCAGCGCAGTCTCGAGCTGATTATGGACCACGACTTTGCCTGCGAGCCGCTGGAGCTCCAGTTCGAGTACACGACCGAGGTGGACGTCGTGTCGGCCGACGGGGAGACGGTCGAGACGTCGATGGCCATGGAGATGGAGCTGGAGCCCGGCAGAGGCCAGGAGAAGGTGACGAACGACAACAAGGCCGAGTACGTCCGGCTGCGTGCGCTGCGCTTCTTCTTCGGGAGCGAGCGCGGCTTGTACGACAAGATCCGGCAGGGCCTGGTCGAGACGATCCGGCCCGTGGACCTCAAGCTGTTCCAGCCGGCCGAGCTCCAGCGAGTGGTGCGCGGAGAGCGGTCCATCGACCTCGAGAGCCTCAAGAAGAGCGTGCTGTACACTCGCGGCGCGTCGCCGGCTCATGGCGTCGTGCAGAGGTTCTGGGCGGTCGTGGACGCGTTCGACCAGCTGATGCGCGCCAAGCTGCTCACCTTCTGGTCGGGGTCGCCGCTGCCGCCAGTCTTCGGCTTCGAGTCCAAGCACCGGTCCATGAACGCGGTAAGCTGGCTGGCTGGTATGGAGCGGTAGAGAGTGTTTGGGGCGCTTGCTGACTTGTGTTCGATGGTTCTAGGACACGGCGTGCTGGTACATTGACGTCGATCCGCGCATGAAGGCAGACCAGTGCCCCATGGCCAACACTTGGTGGGTTCTTCTCGTGTCGCTTGGTGGGTTTGTATGGAGGGGAGAACACTGACGGGCTGGTTGGCTCTGGATGCAGTGACCGTCGACTGATTATCCCGGACTACCCGACCGTCGACGGACTCAAGCAGAAGCTGCTGGTCGCACTCGAGCACGGCGCTGTTGGGTACGACCGCATGTGAGCGACCTGACGCGTTGGTTACGTCTCCAGCCACCCGGTCATCCATCCATCGGCTTGACTTGCACACTTCTCGATTCAACACGAACCCTTCACGTACGCCTAGCTCAGAGCGAGTCGGTGGACGGCGGCGCTGCCACTCGTCCAGGCTCGTGGAACTGTCTGTTCCTCCCGCCTTCCACCTCCGCATCAGTCGCAACCCGAGCGTAACCTCGCTGTCCTCGGTTGTCATCAACTCCACCAACCAGTGAGGATACAAAGTCGTACAGGACGCTGCACGGACAGCAGAGGACCTGGCGAGCTCGCGCCGTCCACAACGAGCTGAGCCACGCGGTGCCAGCGCTTAGCGTCGTGCTCATGGAGCCATCAGCACCGGCTGTATGAGTTGGAGAGGTGAGTCCTTACTCAGTCCAACAGAAGAGAGGAAGTGCGCTCACCTGTGGAGCTGGCGCCGCCCTTGATGGTGCCGAAGAGCTGCACGAGCGAGCCCGGCCAGACATCGCCCTTCTTGAGCAGCTTGCCGCGGTGGATCAGCCGCGCGTGCTCCCTGTGAACGGCGGCGCAATCTCCAGCGTCAGGACGAGCGCTCACTCCAACTGTGATGAATGGCAGGCCACGCACAGGTTAAAGAGCCCCGCGAGCACACGCGCGGGGTCCTGCACGTCCCAGATGGACACGTTGAGCACGTAGGTGGCGTTGCAGAAGCGCACGGAGGCCGGCGGCGGCGTCGAGGTCGAGCCGGAGGCTGTGGAAGGCTGCAGCTGGTGCACCACCTTGACCGCGCCGCCGCACGCCGGGCAGCGGTTCTTGCGCGCCGCCAGCTGCCCGCACAGACACGAGAGGCAGAACTCGTGCGCGCAGTCTGTCAGGCAGCGCCGCGCCGCGTCACGGGGCAGCGCGCGGTCGCACAGCAGGCACGGCAGCGCCGCGTCCTCGAGCGCCATGGTCTTCTGCGTCGGATCGCGTTCTGGAGCTCCTCGAGGTTTGTTGGTCCACTATTTCATTATTATATCAGTGATAATGCATTCTATACTCGAAATGTACTGTTTTAGCATGCAATGTTTACCCGCCATTTTCATTCATTTTGGCGCCAATGCCTTGTCATTCATTCGCACTCGATCGACCTGGTGTCGCTTCAAAGCCAGCATGTCGGACGCTGGGGCTGCGTCTCCGCCGCCTTCATCGCCTATTGCTGCTGCTACTGCCGCGGCTGCCGCTACTGCCCAAGCCGCAGCGCTGTCGCTGCAGCACGCGCAGTTGGTGGAGAGCGACGTGCCCGCGAGCTGCCTGGGCGGCGCGTCCGTGATGCTGGGTATCGACGAGGCCGGGCGAGGGCCGGTCATGGGGCCCATGGTCTACAGCGCCGCGTACTGGCCGGTCGCGGACAACGACGCCATGTGCGCGCTAGGCTTCGACGACTCCAAGGCACTGACGGCCGAGAGCCGTGAGAGGCTCTTTGGCAAGATGAAGAGCACCGCTGGGCTTGGGTACGAGCTCCCGTTGGCATCTGGCTGGCGGATTCTACATCTAAGCCATAGTGTCGTGGACCAATGACAGGTGGGTGGTGCGCGTGATCTCAGCGGCCGAGATCTCGGACAAGATGCAGCGGCAGACGAGCAACCTGAACGAGATCTCACGCGACGCGGCCATCCAGATGATCCGCGCGGTGCAGGCGCGCGGCGTGAGCGTCACGCACGTGTATGTGGACACGGTGGGCGACCCGCGCTGGTACCAGACGTTCCTGACCAAGCAGTTCAACGGCACCATCCAGTTCCGCGTCGAGAAGAAGGCCGACAGCTTGTTCAAGGTACGTGACTGCCATCACGATGATGGAAGAAGGTGAGGTGTCACCAACCCTCCCCCGTTCCAACAGGTGGTGAGTGCCGCCAGTATTGCGGCCAAGGTGACTCGTGACCAGATCATCTCCGACTGGGCCTGGGAAGGCAAGACGTTGCGTCTGCCGACGGATTTCGGCTCGGGGTACCCGAGCGATCCCAAGTACGTTTGCCGATATGGAGGTGATGACTGCAAGTCAAGCAGCCGACTGATGGGAATCGTCCCTTGCTCCTCGTGCTTTCTTCAGGACGAAGGCGTGGCTGGCTGAGTACGTGGACCCCGTGTTTGCGTTCCCGAACATTGTCCGCTTCAGCTGGGGCACGGTCGAGCCGTTCCTGAGCAAGGCCACCAAGGTCGAGTGGCCGCACGAGCAGGAGCTTGAGAAGGTGGGTGGGCTGACCGCGCGCTCCATATCACTGATGCTGCCGCTAACCTCATGCCACCCTGCTACAGGCTCAAGCGTCGACGGGCACGCAGTCCATCACGTCGTTCCTGCAGTCCGCGCCGGCCAAGCAGAGCTCCTCCACCTCGGCTGCTGCCCGCCCGGCGTTCTTCACCTGCCGCAACCTGCACCACGTCACAGATTTTTAGCTGAATCTGTGATCTGTGTGGTACACACAAATTGACTCAATACCACGCACGAAGTGTTGCTGATATTTTATTGCAATTCGAAGAAGAAGCCGAGTCGTCGGCGAGAAGTCTGGGTGGGCGGAGATGGCGAGCGCTTTGATGGCGCCCGAGTGCCTGCGCCGCGGGCGGCTGCGGCAGTTCAGCGCGCAGTACGGCGGGTGGGTGTCCATTAAGCTGGTGCTGCTGTCGCACGCGCTCGTGGTGGACCCGGACGCGGCCGCGCCGACCGCCGTGAGCGTCACGCCGCGCAAGCGCCGCAACTCGCTCAAGATGTGGATGGACCTGTGCCTCGTGGAGAACATATCGGCCGTGCACAAGGTGGACGAAGCGGCTGCAACGTCAGTGGCGGCGCGTCGGATCAGCTTTGGCGCTGGGCGAGACGCCGGGCGGCACGTGTTCGTCGTCCAGACAGAGCGGCCGGAACCGCACGAGTTCCGCTTCGACGCGACGTCCAGCGAGGACCGCGAGGAGTGGGTGCGCTGTCTGCTGCTGGCCAAGAAGCTGCAGAGTGTCCAGAGCGGTGCGCGCGGCTCGGCGTCCACCTCTGACGCGGCGAGTCAGCTCGGTACGCTTCTTGGTCGAAGCAGTCCGTGTTTGTATGGCCGACCGACTGACGGAGTGTGTGGATGGAGTGGCAGCGTTCTTCCGGTTCGCGTCGAGCGGGTCGGAGGATAGCGACTCGGACGCCAGCGACTCGGACGCGGAGAACGCGCCGCCTCCGCAGCAGCAGCGCAGCGTCCTCTCGGCCCAGAGCGCGTCCAAGGCGGCGGCCGTCAGAGTAATCCATTGACTGGCGCTTGGCTTGCGAGGCAGGTTGGCCGAGGGAGCTCTCCATTAACGTTTGTGTGCGTTCGACTGTCTTGCTGTCTCCCCCCACGCTCTTGCCCGCCTGCGCTCGTCGCTTCTGGCCAGTCGCGACCGGCTGGGCCAGTCGTCGCATTGACGGTCCTGCACATCGTGGCTGGTGTGGACGACGGCACCAGGTACGAACTGCAGGCCGAAGCGCCGTTCATTGGCGACCATTGGCACTCGTGACGCGCTCACCGTCTCATGCCGTCTCTGCGTTTGGAAATGGCCGTGGGTGCGTATATATAGAGCGACGGCCTTCATCCCTCTCAGCGCGGCGTCGCTGGAGCAGATCCCTGTCCACCGCGTCAAAGCCGACGCGCTGCAGCAACTGCGTAGGCACCACACACGAGACGTCGAGGCTGCTGACTCCTCCTCGGCTTCAGACCGCGGGAGTCATCGCGCGGCGCTGCGGCTCCGTGACTTGGCTTGCAAGAGCCTCGACTGGTTCTCGCTGCACCTTGAAGAGCTGGACGAGTGGCTTCAAGACGAGCAGCGTCCAATCGGCTCGTACTTGTTCAACCTCGCGGGGAAGAAGAGGGTGACGCTCGCGCTTCGTCCCGCCAACGAGATGCCGTTCCCGACGCTGCAGCTGTGCATCTCTGGCGCCAAGAACAAGGTCAGCGACCTCTCGCAGCGCACCTTCACAACGTACACGGTCGACGTGGCATTCGACGGCTTGACGTGGCAGCTCTCGCGGCGGTACAAGGAGTTCGCGGCGCTCCACGAGCAGCTCGCGAGCAAGCACTCAAGCAAGGCTACCTCTCTGCCGATGCTGCCGCCCAAGCACATCTACACGCCGCGAGAGGGCGAGTTCGTGGAGCGCAGACGCGTGCAGCTGGAGCAGTACCTTCACCTGCTGCTCGTGGACCCGGTCATCAGCAACGACGTGCTACTCATGTCGTTCCTCGGCGTCGTGTCGACTTCTCGCGACCCGGAGCTGAGCCAGAGCAGCAAGGGCGTCGTGCACGTCACGGCGCTGCACAACAGCCTCGACCACGGCGACATTGTGCTCTTCTCGTGCAAGTTTGGTGCCAGCGTTCTCCAACGCACGGTGGGTCTTGCGTCTTGGATAGTGCCGCCTGTGTCTCTTCGCTGGCGGGAGTACTGACTGACAGGGCTTGTTGTGCTTGTTTTATCGCTGCAGTTCACTGGGTCCAAGTACGACCACGTGGGCATCGTGGTCCCTGGCGCCTCGCGCTCGCTCCTGCGGATCATGGAGGCGACGTCGGACGGCATCCAGGTCTTCTCGCTCAAGCTGCGGCTCATGGCGTACTCTCGCGAAGTGTCCAACTCGATCGTTGTGCGGAGGTTCAACGCAGAGCGGACGCCTGCGTTCACTGACGACTTGAACCAGTTCGTGCAGCGCGTGGAGGGAAACTCGTACAGCATCCTGGGCATCCTGCGCTCGACCGGCGAGTCGGACCGAGCACTCCAAGACTTGATGGTGACCAGCGACGCCAGCGACGCTGCAAGCGCGACAGCAAGCACAGCGTCGGGCACTGGCGCGGGGGAGCTCGTCGGCTCAAATGATAGCAGCGCCAGCTCCACAAGCTCGTCGCAGAGCAGCTCGTCATCAGCGACAGCGTCCCACACGAAGCCCTCGAAAGCGGACAAGCACAAGCGCAAGTACTTCTGCTCGTCGCTGGTGGCGTCGGCGCTCAAGCAGGTCGGCTGGCTCGAGACGACGCGCAAGTCAAGCTCGTTCTGGCCCGGCAGCTTCGAGGACGGCGGCGAGGTCGAGTGTCTGCTTGCTCCGTGCGTGACCCTAGGTCCCGAGACACGAGTCGACTGCCGGATCGTCGAAGTCGGCTTGGCGATCCCCGAAGACAAGCAGCAGAGTTGATCCGCGCGTACAATTCTGCAATATCCCTTGAAGCTGTTCGTGTCGATGTTTGAGATGCTGACTTGGTTCAGAAGTTTTCGTCGAAGAACGTCTCCAGCTTCTTGGCGAACGGCAGGTACGGGTTCGCGTTGCGGTACACGGCGATCGCTGCCAGAGCCTCGACGAACTCCGAGTAAACGAACTCGCACTCGGAGTCGTATCCGTTGATGCTCGTGGCGGTCGTCGCGATCTCGCCGTCTTGTTGCACGAACGCCACCAGCTGCTTGATGCGGCCGTGCGGGAAGAGCGCGTCGATGAGGCGGCGGTCCTTGAGCAGGTTCTCGAAGTCGCCGAGGTCCATGAGCTTCCCGCGAGAGCTCGGGTTCTTGTTGCGCTGCGAGTACATGGTGAACATGCGCTTGAGCTTCTTCTCCTGTGTCTTGCACACGTACTGCACGTCCGGGTACAGCATCTGTTTCTTGAACGTTAGTCCTTGCTCCTGGAACTTCTTGGTCAGCGGCACGATCTTGTCCACGACCAGCTCGATCACACACACAAGCAGACTTCCAGGAGCAGTAGTGGTGCTCGGAGCCTTCGCGCTGTCGCCAATCAACGAAGACTCTCGACGCCGCTGGAAGTTGTGATAAGCTACTCGGGTGAGCGCCTCGAAGAACTCATTCGGAGTCGCGCCACGGTCATCGACAGCGTCTTCAACTGGGCCATTCAACTCTCCATTCACACCTGCACTTGATGTGGAAGCTGCCACTTCACCGCCAATCACTCCACCACCGCCGTTGGACTGCCGAGATTGCTGGTAGATGCCCTGCAGAGTGGACCGCAGGATGTTCTTCTTGTCTGTGACGCCAGCTTTCGTCATAACCTTGAGGAACTCCTGCTCCAAGATGCCCTTGCCGCCCGCCGCGCTGCCGTAGATACGAAAGATCTTGATCAGGTCCAGCACGTTGTCTTTGAAGACCTGCTCGATCTCCCGCAGCTCATCTTCGTTCTCACAGAGCACGAGCAGCTTGGAGGAAGGCAGCGTAACCCAGGACGCAAGCGTCTCCTTCTCCAAAGCCACTGAGATGTTCGAGTCCTTGCCCAGCACTCGCCTCGAGAAGTCGTTGTACGTGTCTCGAAGCACGGCCTGCTGGTGCCACCGCCCGATCTGATCCATCGCCTTGCTGATCTCGCCGAAGCGCAGAAACTGCGTGTTGACGCGCTTGATCTTGGCCAAGAAGATGAAGAACTGCTGCTGCGCGAACGGGTCCATCTCGTCGTGGACGAGCGCTTGCTTGACCTTCTCCCACTGCGGCAAGAAGAAGCTGTAGCTCATCCGGTAGCGAGGAGACAGCGTCAAGCCTGGCGCCACGTAGTTCGGGTGGAACTGGTACAAGTAGGCCGTGTACGTGTACAGCGAGTCGAAGTCGTTCAGGAGAAACGCGTCGCGGCTGATGACGTCCGGCGGGAGGTTCAAGGTGCGCTGCACGATCTTGAAGTACAGCTTCAGCTGTACTTGCGCTGTCAGCGTGAGTGTCGTCGCGGACGTCAGCGTCTCTGAGACGCTTGATGCTCCACCGAGTTGATCTTCTCTCGCGCGTTTGTGCTCGGCTTGCGCTTCTTCAGATGTGTGGCACAGCAGCTTGAGCATGACCCCGGGACTGGAAATCGACGCGCGGAATTCCTGGAGACCCTTCATCTCCTTGTATTCCTTCTTCTTCTCCTTGGTCCGCTTCACGATTGGTTGGGAACCTGTAGATTCGTCTTTTGGTGGCGCTGCAGTGTCAGCGGGGACAACAGGAGGCTTAGGATCCACGTTGGTGGCGCTTCGAGATGTCTCGAACGCGCGTCGGCGCTGGAAGTTGAGCCATTGGATCAAGCTTTCCGGAGGTTTCATGCGGTCGACTCGCTTCTTCGCTTGGTCCAGTAGAGATGTCAGAGCATCTGCGGACTCTGCAACTGAGTGGGTGTCAAGACCGGTGGCGATCTGGCCGCTGCAAAGAGCCTCAAGAACGTGGTGGCCGTGCACTTGTTCGAAGAAATGTCCTGCCGTCGCGGGGTACATGTCCTTCAGCTGCAGAGTGTCTGGTCACAGCAAAACGTGGTGAGTTGCTCGCTGGGGTAGTCTCTAGCAATACAGTGACAGCACTCACGCTGGACGTCGCTGTCAGCTGATTGAAGAGAGCGCTGGAGAATGTCCAGGATGGCGTCCCCGGCTGCGAAGATGAGCTTCCTCGACTCGCGATGGTTCTCCTTCAAGCGCTCGATCACCTGTTTGTAGTAAGCACTGTCAGTCTGGTGGTGTGTCTCGACTCTCTCCTGGTTTCGGACAAAAGCATGACTCACTCTCAGTGATTCGTGCGGAGTCTCGTTCCTGGAAGACATCCACCGCCCATCCAACTTGGTCAACAACATAGCCATCCCCACAAACTGACAGACAAGGACGTACAGCTCCTTCTCGTAGCGCTGTTTGGTGTGCTCAAGTTTCTCCTTGGCCTGCATGCGCATGAACTTCTGCCAGAACCCCCAGATGCGTCGAACCCGCGTTTGCTCGTTCCTGGTTTTGACACAAAGCGGCGGCAGTGTGAGTGACAACCCAACATACCTCACGGCCAACACACGACTCGCCGCACCGTCTTGACGCGAGGATCAGCTTCTGCGCTCGCTCGTCCACCACGCGACTGACGTGTCCTCTCCAGAGCTGGAAGGCCAGACGCCTGTTGTTGTCCTTGGCTCGCAGGTCGCTGATCACGATCAAGCGCACGATGGTCGACTCGCGCTTGGCGTCCCGCGCGTTGCAGTTCTTCCACGCGGCGAAGATCATGCGCAGCATCTGGTGCCGCAGCAGCAGGATCGTGCGGTTCATCATCATGATGGCCGTCCGCGCGCGCACGAGCCCCGCCTCTTTGAAGCGCGCCTCGACTTTCATGGCCACGCGATCGAACTTGGCGTAGTCCAGGATCTTCTTCGCGAGCTGGCTCGCCATACAACAGTCAGTACAAGGCGTTAGTCATTGTCTGTATCGACAAGACAGTGGTGAACGTACCAGGCTTGGTGTAATCGTCGGGTCCACGCTCAGGATCATGTCGATGAGGTACTTGAGCCGTGGGGCGTCACTCATCCTCGCCGAGCCACAGAAGGAGCAGCGGAGCACCCATATCAAGTTCGTCGAACTGCAGAAGCCACACGTCGTCGGCTGGGAGGCGACCGTCAGCGGGTTCTTGAGCTCGCTCGGCGGCGTCTCGACGCTCGTGAATGTCACATACGGCGTGATCCCGCGGTTGTCGATGCTTCCTTTGAACCTCTTGCCGCCTTCTTCGTGGATGGTGGTCCCGAGCGCCTCATGGAGCTTCCTCTGCTCGCGCCGGCGCTCAAAATCGCTCGGTCCCGCATCCCGGTCGTCGCTGCTGTCACTGTCGTTGTCTTCGGTGTAACTCGTCTCTCTGGTCGCTTCGCTTCCGGCCTTGGATCGCGGGTGATGCGCCTTGACGAACGCCGCTGTCCCCGAGACCTTGCGCGACTCCACCATGGACACGGACGTGCGGGATAGCGATGTCGTCGAGGCTCCACTCCGCTTCCTCTGCTGCCTTTCTCGTTGGTCACTCGTGGTCACAAACCCTGAGACTGGCGAGCCGAACCCCGGTCGGTACTGAAGCGGAGCCGGCACGGGAGTCAATCCGGAGCCTCTGGCGCTCCGTCCGCGTGAATGCCCAGCCCACGCGGGCTCCGGAACATGTCGTGGCTCTTCTTGTCGATGATTTGGGGACGTACAGACGCTCCCCGACGACGGCGAGAGCGCCGCCAACGCGCCAGACGCCGTGCTCGGCCGGAACGAACCCAGCGCCGCGATAGGCTCCAACGTCCGCGGAGCGGGTGATGCCGCTCCCGCCGTCGTCGTCGTCCCCGCCGCCTCCTTCCCCCGGTGCATATCCGCCGTCCTTTCTTGATAGAGTGTTATATGGGGGAAACGTGGCGGAAGGTCGGCCGTTTCGGGCGGTTGCACGATGAGGGGGGCAACTTCAACCTTCAGTCTTACAAACATCAGTATCAAGTTTCCAAAAGAGACGATCCACGGTACTGTCTTGAACCGTGTGTTGCCCCGGAAAGGACGCGGTCATTTCCCAATCGACTCGCCATCGTCCATACCAAGTCGCACCTGTGGGGGATCAAGCGCTAGCGTCGGGTCTTTGCGTCTTCCTGCTCCTCCATAACGGTCAACCGCCTATTGTGTGTGCTCAACACGTCAAGATGGCGTCCAGCGCGGGTTTACAGGCGGTTGGGAGGCCCTCGGCCGCCGTGGTGGCCGTCGACGGCGCGTCCTTCGCGACGGACCTGCTGTTCAACGTGGAGGACGTGCGCGCGCACTGCGCTGCCGGCGTCGCCACGCAGAGCGCGCTGCTGCAGATGCTGCGCGGCCGCGTGGGCCTCGAGCGCGGGTACGCCGACGAGCTGGGCAGGATAGCACAACGATCCACGCTGGAGCAGCAGGAGCAAGACTGCGCGTTCAAGGACGCGCTGGCCGCTCTGCGGGCCCAGTACACGAACGCGAGCGTGCAGCACCGGCTGCTGGCGGACAATCTGACGGAGGATGTCGTCGAGCCGCTCGAGAAGTTCCACATGTACAGCGCGCAGAAGCTGCAGCACCTGACAAAGCTCGCCACCGTCATCAAGAAGGAAACCAAGGTGCGTCGAGCGCTCTGCTACTAGTAACCATGCGTGCTTGCTGGAGCTAACATACCGCGTGTGTGGGTCCGCTGCTGGCCAGACAAACATGGACGTGTACAAGAAGGAGTTTGCGGCGTTCGACAAGCTGTTCCGGGACGCGTCGGCTGCGTTCGCGTCCGCAATGGACCGCGGCATCTCGAGCACAAAGATCGAGCGCGAGTACCACGAGCTGGCGGCGCAGCTACCGTCAGCTGATACTCGATCGAGTGAAGGAGCAACAAGCGGAGCGACGGGTGAGCAACTTCGTCGTCGGCAGAAGAGTATCGTCAATGTGCAGGCGATCAACAACAACAGCCAGAAGCTCGTCAACTGGCTGCTGTCGTCGGACCAGCACCGAAGGGAAAGCGCGAGCGACTCGACCATTCAAGCACTTGAGGTATTGCAAACGCTTGTATTACTGCCACTTACGGGAGGATACCGTGCTCACATTTGCTCCTTGCAGGCTGCGGAGATGGCGCGACGAAAGTGCCATGGTGCGTGGCAAAACGCAGAGCAGAGCCTGGTCAACATGTACCAGACGACGCAGTCCATGCTGACCGAATACCAGGTGCGTTACCCCGCTTGATGTGCGTGATGTGTGTGTTGAGCGAGAACTGATGAGAGATCTCACTCGCCTCTCCGGATATCTTCCAGCACATTGCAGAGCAGCGGGTGTCCACCATGATCACCAACGTCCAGAAACATGTGGTGTTCGAGTCTTCAGCCCTTGCCAACCTCCAGGTAAGCTTTGCGAGGGTAGAAGTGCCTTGTAAGGTTATCTACAAGTCACTCATCAGCTTGCCTCTCTTGCTTGAGAAGTACGATTGGCAGATGCTGGCCTCAAAATTGGAGAGCATTTCCCCAGAGGCCGACATTCGACAGACTATCCGCGCTTGCAGTAGGAAGCCCGCTCTAAGCAGCATGACAGTGAGTGATCTGTGGAGCGATGCGCTGCAGACGCTCACTGCAACGCCAACGACCAAGCAGTGTCGGCCGCTGAAGCCTGGCCCTCTTCAAGTCCGCGACGTGGCACGTCGCAAGCTTCCGTTCGACACGATCGGCAGTCGGAAGTCTTTGCAAGAGCTTCTTGTCGTCCGGAACTCGGTCTGCCCAGTTGTTCCAGCCTCACTCGATACCGCTTCCAACGGTCTGGCAAAGAACCCAAGCTGTCTGAAGATCATCACACAGTCCAACGAGCTTCCAACGAACAGCGATGGCCGCGTGATGCCCGCTCAAGACGTCGCTCGAGCGATTGCAAGAGCCTACGAGCTGCATGCTGCTGACTACAGACACACCAAGTTTGAAGCCAAGTCGCTGTTGAAGTGCAGCGAGCCCGAGGATTTCGGTTTGGACTTGACAGCAGCAGCTGCGTTCGCTGATCCGCCCGCGGTGACAGAGGACGAACCGGTCGCAGTCGGCACGTCCAACAACGAACCGCCACAATTGCGGGATGAAGAGCTGCAAGACCCAGCGATCTAGCAATGGACCAACGCATCGTATACTGGTGCGTACATCGTGCCGATGACGCAGCAGATCCAACCAGCGGAGTCTGAATTGCACTAACAGCGTCTTCACTTGCAGAACGATACCCACGCAGTCAACAAGTGACCAGATCTTCATGCTGTGGATGAAGATAAAGAAGCGCTTCTGCCTAGAAGGTGCCTTCTCCCTCCTCGTTCTTGTCATCGGAAATAACTGTGTGAGTGCTCCCGATTTAGATTCGACACCTTCCGGCTTCAAGTGCTCAGACCACGGCCAATCAGCCACTCTTGAAGCTTCATCAAGACATCCAAGCGCCATTGATCCCGTCGTGCGAAACCCAAGGCGGTGGAGATGGAGGATTACATCTGCGGACTGCTGTGCGGATACCTGACGGTGCAGACCGGGACGCGAGTCGACACGGCCAAGCGCCGACGCATGTTCGTCGTGCTCTCCGACTCGCGCATGGACTATTACGCCAGCGACCCTCGCCCCGAGTTCAAGGCCAAGATCGCCGACGCTTACATCTTCCTGCCTGGCGTGACACAAGTGCGCTACTACGCCGATCTGTACCCGCGAGCACCACCGCACTCGTTGTGCTTGACGACTGACAAGGTCGCGGACGTGTTCATCGCCGAGTCGGATCAAGAGGCGACCCGCTGGTACAGTCACCTGACCGAACGCGTTGAAGCACTGGCGTCCATGGTGCGTGGCACTTTGTTGCTGCGGAAAGAGCTGTCCCCCGACCAGCAACTTAAGCGCATCGTGTTCAAGACCAAGTACCTATGGAAGGCACGCTACGTTGAGCTCGGACGCGCCTCGTTGCGGTTCTGCAAGACGTCGGGGCGCCGTACGAAGACCATGAAGCAGTTCACGCTGACTGCGACGACGTTTGTCGGGGAAGAAGGCGTCGAGTACCTCAAGCGTCTGCGGTTGTTCGCGTCCTACTCGATCCCAGTCGAGCCAAGTGCCCAGGTCTCACGACAGCTCGAGCGTGTGAAGCGAGAAGCTGCCGGATCCCAGCCGCTGCCGACGAAGAACAGCTACGGCCTCAGCATTGCTGGAGCCGTCAAAAGCGCCGGCGTATCGCTCTACTACCCATTCATCGTGGCAACAGGCGAGACGTTCTTGCTCCTCGCGGCTGCAACGGAGCGGTCAAGAGAGGAGTGGGTCACTGCCATACGCATGCGCATCATCTCGCTCAAGTACCGATCCAACCACACCAAGGACGCCATAAACACCGCCGCGTTGCCCAAGATACAGGGCTTTGTCGACGCGACGGCCAAGCCTGGGGATCCCTGGAAGCGCCGGTGGGTCGAGCTCGAGAACGGGATCCTCCGCGTCAAGGCGAGTGAGCGAAGGCTTGGTGCTGTCGCTGAGACTCGCCTCATCCCAACCTGCCAAGTGACGCCGGCGCTGAGCAAGGCGAATGCGTTCGTCGTGAGCAACTTGGGCCAGGAGATCGCGCTCGCTCCGAGCGGGGTTCGCGAGACAGCCAAGTGGATGCAGACCATCCTCGAGACGGCCAAGGCAGTCGACCACGCGCAGTACAGACGAGCGTTCGATGCCGACATCCAGCAGTTTCTGCGGTCCAGCGTCATGTACAGACTGGTGGTGCGGCCAGGCGAGTCGGTGGGTCTTGTGCTGGCCAAGGCGAACAAGCGAGTGGTCGTGATCAGCCACAAGATCTCTGGCGACTCGGGTGTTGAAGCCGCCAGGTCTTCTTTCCTGCGACCGTCGTTCCTGCACAGACGCAAGCAAAGACAACCGCCACGCTCGACGAACGAAGACCTGTTCCTGCCGACAGACACAGTGGAGCCAGCGGCTGACGAGCCCCAGCAAGACGTCGAAGACCGCGACTACCAGCCGCCAATGCCTCCCGGGAGTGTACTCTTGGGTATCCAGCACTTCGGCATCCTCTACGACTCGTTCGACAACATGTGGCACAAGATCCGGCAGAAAAAGGCTGCCGCGAGCAGTGTCGAAGGCCAGAGTCAGCAGCCCAAGCAGCCAATGAGCCTCCTGTTCCGAGCGCCAGTCGAGAAGGAGGGCGTCGCGCGCGTCAAGTACCGCGCTGGTGACGACTGGGCCCTCGCGAGGTGTCGCCTTGCGAACGGAGTCTTCCGCATCTCGTGCGTCCACGAAAGCCACGAACTGCTGGTTCTACCGCTGCGCTACAGCCTCGTAGAGCTTGTGAGTGACGAGAACTGCCCCAACTGCATCAAGATCTCGTCCACTACCAGCGCAGACGATGACAGCACTGCGGCCAACAGATCGGTGACGGTCTTCCTCAAGCTGGAGCTGGACGCCGACCTCTTCGTGTGGTTCGAGCTCTTATCACTCGAGATTTGCATTGCGCGTGACGGCCTCGGCTTCCCGCTGACGGTCTTGAACATCAAGCAAGCAGCGCAGATACTCACATCAAGAAGGAGACTCGCAGACCAACTGCCGTCTTCTGCCGGCTACGCGAGCGACCAGGAGCGCGCATTCCGCCGCTGTCGAGTGCTTGGGAACCGACTGCGAGACGTTGAGAGCGACGTCCTAGACAGCGAAATTATACTGCTCGAGAGCGGAAAAGACGAGGAGTTCTGCGAGTCCTGCGGCATCAAGAGACCCGCAACAACCAGCAAGACAGCACCAACAAAGAGCCGCATCCCCGTTCATCGACAAGGTGAGGAGACCGCGACGGCATTGACTGACGACGAGGTGCGCTCCTTCTTCCAGCAGGTCGGCACTTCACATGGCGGGACTGTCGGACTTGCTCAGGTCGCCGACACTCTAGCGAGCCTCACTCACCACCTGCGAGTGTCAAACACCCTGGACAAGCCGCGCACGTCCGTCGGGAACTTGCTGGACAGCGACTTTTGCTCCGCGATCCACGCGTTAACGCTCGCCGAGGCAGGTGCAGACAGCCTGGCAGTCCCCTTCCAGGCCTTCGAGGCGATCATGAAGCGCATCAAACGCCCCGAAATGCTTGAGCTCGTCCGGGAGTTCGCGCGGGGAGAGATCCACATCCTGTAGCTGCCCATCAACACAAGACCCGGCTCAAGAACGCCAGCTTACTGCCCAACAAGTCGACATCTACACCGACATGCGGTTCACTCGGCCTGCAACCTGGACGCGAGCAGCTGCTGCATCTCCTTCAAGCCGTCGAACCAGTCGCTCCACTTGTCCATGTCCTCCGCCAGGTCCGGCTCCTGACCCCCACCACCAAGCACCATGAGTCCACATACACAAGGCAAGACACAACACCCCAGCCAGCCATCACGCCACCTCAAGCACGAAGACGGCCTTGTCGTCCTGCTGCAGCTCGCGAAAGCCCAAGGCCAGCAGACTCTGGTGTCCGCCGTCGAACTGCCCAATATCCGCGTGGAAACCCGCGTTGTCCTTCGGGATGCACCGGAACGCGGCGTTCTCAGGCGACGCGACCACGTTCGACACGACCGCCAGCAGCTTCTCGACCGCGTTCCGGTTTACATTCTTCAAGATAAACGCACCACTCCATCAGACCACATCATCCATCATACACTCACCACCACCTTCACACACGGTACCTCGCCGCCTGAGCTCTCACGCAGCATGTCCATCGCCTTCTCGAGCGCCTCCTTCCCCGGCTGGACAGCATTATTAAGCGCTTCCAGCTGCGCCTGGTGCTCTCGAGCGCGGCGCTCCTCCTCCTCCCGCTCGCGCTCGCGCTGCTCCCGCTTGAGCTTCGCGGCTCTTGCCAGCTCTGCCACGCGCTCACGCTCCGCCTGCTGCTCTCGCTGCTGCCTCTCCCGCTCCTCTCTCTCCTTCCTTCGGTGCTCCGCCGCCTCCGCTTCCCCCCGCTCCTGCTCAGCTCGCGCGCGTTGCTCCTCCACCAGTCGCTCTTGCTCGCTCTGGTTGGTCTTGACGGCCTCAATAAGGTCGGCGACGCTCGCCAGCAGCCCGCTCTCCTCCCCCTCGAGCTTCATCGTGTCGTACTCCTCCAGCATGGCCGTAACCTTGGCCAGCATCTTGGGCCCGAAGCGCGGCGCCTGCGTCACGGGGTCCACCATGGCGCACCGCGCACGGAAACGCTCCATCGACGCGTTCGTCTCGCCTCCCAGCGCGCCTTGGACGAATTCCAGCGCTTCCTGCACCTCCAGCACCACTGCCGCCTTGTCTTCAACCCAATTAGAGTCTTGGAGGCGCTCGCTGGCCGCCCGCAGCGCCACCAGACGCGCCGAGAGCGCCGCCACCGCCGCCGTCGCCTCCCGGAACTCACTCATGGTGATCTGCAATGCGGGTTACATCGTACCCCAAACGTAACCAGTCTGGTTGAAGAGATCACTCCGATTAAGTACGAAAGGGGACGCGAAACGACGCGATGAGGAGCTCCTTGGCACCAATACAAGAAGTTACTAGGTCGATACTGGCGCTTACCATGGCGAAGCGTCGAGGCAGCGACGCTGGCGATCGCCTCGGGGTGGCGACTGGCAACAGCAGCAACAACAACAACAGCAACAACAGCAATGTGGGCGTGCTGCGCATCAAGATCATCTCGATGGGCGACAGCGGCGTGGGCAAGAGCTGCGTGATCAAGCGCTTCTGCGAGGAAAAGTTCGTGAGCAAGTACATTTCGACGATCGGCATCGACTACGGCGTCAAGCCCGTGCTCGTGGCAGGCGCCGAGGTGCGCGTCAACTTCTGGGACCTGTCGGGCCAGCCAGAGTTCCTCGAGGTGCGCAACGAGTTCTACAAGGACACGCAGGGCGGGCTGCTGCTCTTCGACGTGTCGAGCCGCCGCAGCTTCGAGGCGCTCGACGGGTGGCTGAGAGAGGCCGCCAAGTTCGGCGCGGGCAAGTTCCCCTGCGTGCTCTGCGGCAACAAGGCCGACCGCCACCGGGTTGTGGCCGAGGACGAGGCGCGCGCCTTTGCCGGCGCCAGGGGCTTCGAGTACTTTGAGACGTCGGCCTGCACGGGCGTCAACGTCAGCGAGGCGATGCACGCGCTCTTTGCGCGAGTAGTGAGGGAGCAGGCGAGGTAGAAGGCTACATTGTTGATGGCTCTTAATGAACGATGGAGAGATGAGGCCTAGTACAAGTAGACGCTGTACGCGGTGGCGACGCAGAACAAGCTGTCCTGCTCGACAAGGCGCGAACAAGGGCCGAGTGAGCGCTAATGGAGCAGGCAAAGGAGAGTCGCCGCAGCGCTGCCGTACGTTCATGAAGGTCTCAGACGCGTAGCAGTCGGTCTCGGCGTCCCAGAAGCAGCGGCACCCCATCCTGAGCACAACACTCCCAGTTAGAGCCCAGATGCTTCTCATGGCCTCTAGCCACACCAACCGAGCCGCACCTGACGCCTTCGCCGCGTTGCTCGCCAATGACAACCTGGACGACGTACTTGTAGCGAGGGTAGTTGCCGTCTAGCGCCAGCAGAGCAAGCAGTGTGAGGACGAGGCTCGACAGTCGACAACACTCGCACACGACGACTCACTCACCCTTGAGCTGCACCTTGACGGCGTCCGAGATCTCCTTGGAGAGCACGGCGGCTCGGTCGGACGAGTACGCGGCCTTGTCGAGCTTCTCCTGCAGGATCTGGCTGATGATCTGCTTCATCTTGGTCGCTGTCGGCCTAACCAGTCGACCACATCCACATTAGAGCCGACCAGTGTATGGATCCAATGCCGGCGCCTCTCGCACTTGTTCTTCGGGTTCAGACGCAGCGCCGCGGCGCTCTCGCCCTTCACCGGCGGGGCTGGCATCTCGTCTCTATCTTCTCCGACTATGAACCTGCCAAGACAAGGCGACCTCTAGCCAGCAAGGCGACTCCTCCGCTCGAAAGATGCGAGTCGCCTAAAGGGACAAGTCCGTCTCGTAAATAGCAAAACTTGGATTCATATTGGTGGTGGCCTAGCCATCTCGCGTGCCCGCCGCTACTTGGTGGTGGCCTGGTCTGTACTTGTTGCTCCTCGATCTACGACTCGAGTGGGGATGTATACGAGTATGGTGCGTCTTCACTTCGGCGCCGCTCACTCACTCCGTGGCCGAGACCGGCAGCTGCGCCAGTGCCTTGGCATTGTCTCCACAGTCAACTACGGCAGTCTCCTCCACGGCTGATGGAGACCGCTCGGGCTCGTCGGACGACCCGAACAAATCCCTCTTGAGGAACAGCAGCACCTTGCGGTTGCGTGCGTACTTGTAGGCTCGGCGGCGGTCCACGAGCTGCGACTCGCGCATGCAGCTCTCGCGCATGCTGCTCTCCCGGTCGACGTCCACGTCGACGTCGTCGCCTTCCAGCTCGTCGTCCTCGCGGTCCGTCATGTCTTCAGACAGCGAGTCGACGTCCGTGCTGTTGGTCGAGTCCTCGCGCGGGATGTCCTCGTCCGCCGCCAGCTTGGTTTGGGTCGTTGGCGCCGGCTTCTTAGCCTCCTCGAGCTCAAGCGCCGCCTCGGCCTCCTGCTCGTCCTCGATCACGGTATGCAGCGACCCGCACTGGTGCACGGGCGAGCGCTCGGACGGCTTGAGCTGCGTCGGCCGGATCGGCGCGTGGAACGGGTACGCCTTGTGCGCCGCGTCCTGCACGATCGAGCTGCCGAGGAAGCCGCGCAGGATGGACAGCCCGATCGTGCTGATCTCGCTGCGCAGCATGTACTCGCGGCTGATGAGCAGCCGGTGCAGCCGCACGAGGTACTCGAGGAAGGCGTCGCAGCGGTGTTCGACCACCCGGCCGAGCTTGGACAGGAACTTGTGCTTGCGCGGAAAGTAGAGCTCGCCCACGAGCGCGCCGAGCCGCGGGAACTCGTCGCGGAAGACCGAGAAGTGCTGGTCCACGAGCGACCGCAGCGCCGTGAAGTCCGAGAAGCGCCGGTGCACGACCCAGCTGCGGCCAGTGATGGCGTTCTGCACGTGCACGGCGAACAGCGCCTGGTGCTTGGAGGGCACGAGCGTCTGGTGCTTGGAAGCGGTGGCCGAGGCCGAGGAACGAGCCACGACCGCCGGCTTGACGTCGTACACGGCGATGGAGCCCGCCGTGACCATGGACCGCTCGATGGCGGTGCCGCCCATGGCCACAGGCGGTCGGTCGCCGCTGCCAGCGCGCAGTACGAGTGCCGGCACGTGCGGAGCCAGCTCGATGGCGTTGCCAGGCATGTTGGAAGCCGTGCGCATGATGGAGGAGGGGGATGGAGGGGGGGAAAGCTTTTTGTACGGCGTTCGGGAGGGCTGGAGGCTCTGCCGAAACGCACGTGTTCGGTTGACGTCCGAATCGCAACTGATGGTGGGCTCCGCAGCACAAGGGCTGCCTGCTCCTCGCCTGCTGGTCTGCCCGGCCTATCCGGCGGAAAGACGAGCGGGCGAGAGCAAGAGATGCGCGCGCAACGCTGCCCGCGGCGACCGGACGAAGACCCAGACGCACCGCAGGGTAGCGGATCCGGCAGCGGGAAACAGAGCGCACAGTCTGCTTGAGTGTGCATGGAGTGAAGACGCCACGTCGCGACGCGTTGGTACTGTACCATCCCGTGCGTAGCCCCTGGCGAGGATTCAACCCTAAACGCTCTGAACATCCTGATCGCGCGATTTGATTGGCCGAAAAGGACAGTCGTGATCGGATATGACAGGGTTTTGGACCGAATACTTGGGGTGGAACGTGTCACTTTTCGGACAGCTTTTGCGAAGCGCAGCGAGAGATCGAGAGATCCGCTCGCTACACTTGAAGTTTGTATTGAATCGGGTCGTCCGACCGCCGACTTGGCGAGACGACCAAGCGAGTCGGGATCCGCGGCGGAAGTGGAGACGACTCGACGCTCTTGTTGAACGGCTCTCCGCTCGCTTGATGCTCCAGCTCCTGGTGCCGGTGCACAAATTTTCGGGGGCGAGGCAAGACGCGGCAGCGCACTACAGCGCTCGCGGCTAGAGGCTGGCAGCTAGGATTCCCAACGGTGCAATGCACAGCCTTCATCTGGACTGGCCTGCAGGCTGGCCGGCGGCCCGGCAGGCGGCTGGTCTGGCAAGCTTGGTCCGTCCACTTGGTGCTCCATTCATCGGCAACGGCTGCTCGCCCGCTGATGCAGACGGCCACCACCCTGCTTCTCGCAGCTGAAAGCACAGCACGTGGCAGATGAGATTTGTCGTGCGTGGTGGTGGTTGTCGGTGTCGGTGTCGGTGACGTGTCGGCGTCGATTGGCAACAGAATCCAGGCTGCTTACGCCCGGGCTCTTCTGTCGTTGACGCGAGCGCGGACTCACGACGGCGAAGTCTTCACTCGAGCTCGAGAGCCGAGACGCGGTCGCGCAGTGGGACGGAGAGTAACGATGGTCCGCCCTCTGTCCTTTGTCCTCGATCCCGATCTCCAGTCGAGATTCTCCGCTGCGGACGGACGGATCCGTCGAGCCGGCCAGTGCTTGGCAGATCCTCGATGTGCTTGTTGGCCGAGCGGTAAACACTGCCCGACTCTCATCAGCCCAACAGCTGCCGCCATCCTCTTGAGCTGAAACGGGGCGGAGCGCGTTCCCCAGACGCCGCTGGTAGAGCGGAACAAGCGCCTCGGATTACGCCCTCAACGCGGCTGGAGCGCGGCCAACCGGCTGGCATCGCCCCAGCTGCTGGCGACCACCCGACAGGTCTGCATGAGGACTCGGTGATGCAGATTGACAACTGATTCAGCCTGGTCATCCACCGATACCTGGTCTCTTTGCTGCAGGTCAACCCGCTCAACTGGGTTGCCGGCTAGGACGTGGAGAGTGTGCGGGCGAGCATGGGGTCGCTCCAGCGGCTCCACATGCTTGTAGACCTCGCGACGCGCGTGCTGGTCGAGTACCTGGCGCTCATAAACTCGCGCCTGCGGCTCTTCGACGCGTGCAGACTTCTCCGTCGTGCGGTGCTATGGTTGCCTGGCGTCGTATGTCTGCCTCTCGCACGTGTTCTCGCTCTGGAGCGCGCTGTCACTGCAAGAGAGCGACCGGAGATCCGAGCGACTGTGGTGTCGCCGGCCAAGCTCAGCTTCTCGTGCATCCTCCCGGCGATGGCTGCGGTCTGCATGTGCGCTGTCGTCTCGTGGCTCAAGCTGCTGTACTACAGCGCAGTGCTCAGCCGGTTGCCCGCGCTGCCGAGGTCGCTCGTCCTGCAAGACCGGCGTCCTACGCCGATCTGTCGGTGCTCGACTGCCAAACACGACGTTGGCTTCAACACCAGCGAATTCCACCCTGAAAGTATAAAAACCCAATTTTTGCTGCCCACGTTTCTGTAAAACACAGTCACCCCACTAGTTTTGTCTGTGTTTTACCTCAAATAACCCATCTGCAACTCCCGCCAAAAATTCCTGGCGGCAATTCGCGAGGACGATCGAACGGGTCCGGACGACCACGGAAGCGCTCCGACGGTCATGGCGCTGGGCGTGCGCGAGAGCGTGAGCGGGCGGCGACTGGCGCTGGGAGACAACGGCGCGGAGCAGCCCGTGTGCGGCGGCAAGGGCGTCGTGTACCGCAGCGGGCCCAAGGTGGCGCTGCGCTGCTGCGGCAAGGCCTCGCTCGTGGTCACGCGGTGCCTCAAGCAGCGTGTGCTGCGCCTGGGCGACGTGCTGCTGCTCGACCAGGGGTGCGTGCCCTGCTCTCTCTCTCTGTCTCTGTCTCTGTTGGGGTTTTGTAAACGGGAGACTCACGCCGAGGCGTCGACAGGGACTCGTTCTACGCGAACGGCACGCTGACCAAGTACGAGGTGCTCGACCTGGACGCCGCACGGCAGCCAGTGGTCGCGGGAGGGCTCAACGTGCTGCCTACACGCGTGCCGAGCATCACGCTGAGCTCGGCGGCCTCGAGTCGGCCTGGTAGTGGGGGTAGTGGCGGCGGTGGTGCGCGCGTCGTGTCGTCCTACTTCGCGCCAAGGTCGGCTTCTAGCGGGTCGACGAGTGTCAGGACTCAGTCGGCGCCTTTGCTGGCGACTGCAACTGGTTCAGGTGTCAAGCGGGAGGTGTCGGGGCCGTCTTCGACAAGGCCACGGGACGTCATGAAGCCTGTGAGTCGCCCTGTGGCGTCCCGAGTTGTGGTGGAAGTGGACTCGAACTCGGACGAGGAGGAAGAAGACGCGCGCGCTCCAGTTCGCATCCGGCGCAACAAGAGCGCGCGCGCCATCATCGAGTCGGATGACGAGGACGACGAGGACGACGGCGAGGACGAGCCGGCGGACAAGCGCAAGAGCACGGGCACGACGACGGCGGAGGAGGACCAGGACATGGGCGACGACTCGCCCGATGAGGACGACGTGTTCGTGAGCGAACTGCAGGGCGGTGAAAGCGCCAAGCGCGCGTCTTCCAGCTCTCTGGGCAGTCGACAACGCGTGTCGGCTGCTCGCGACTGGGTGGAGGCGTACGGCCGCCTTGACAGGCCCAACAAGAAGCCAAAGACGGGCTCCGTGTCGTCCAGTAATGGCTGGACGGGTCGCAGCAGCCGCAAGCTCGTGAGAGATGACGACGACGGCGACTCGGACGAGCAGGTGACGCGGTCGCACGACGAGGTGGGCCAGCTGCTGGTCGAGTGCGAGCAGATCGCGGCCAAGCTGCGGCGCTCCATCCTCGCCTGGTCCGGCAACTCGCAGGCGGCGGCCGCTGCTCCGTCTTCTTCCCCGTCCCACTCGACCGACGTGTCGGACGAGGACCGACAGCCTCCGCCACTGCAGGAAGAGCACGTGTCGCTGTCGGAGATGGCAGCGACGGCCAGCAACGGACGGCGAGTGGTGACGCAGGACGACATCCCGGGGCTCGCCGACTCGCTGGAACTCAAGCCGTACCAGGTTGTGGGCGTCAACTGGCTGCTGCTGCTCAACGAGAACAACGTGTCGAGCGTGCTGGCGGACGAGATGGGGCTCGGCAAGACGGTGCAGACCATCGCCTTCCTGCAGCTGCTCGAGGCTCAAGCCAGTCAGAAGACGACCGCGCCGACCACCAGGACGGCCGGTCCGCACCTCGTCGTCGTGCCCGCGAGCGTGCTCAGCAACTGGAAGCGCGAGTTCAAGTGGATCGCTCCCTCTCTCCGCGTCGTAGTGTACCACGGCGCCAAGCCCGACCGGCTGGAGCTGCAGGACGAGCTGTTGCGCGGCGACCGGGAGGCTCAAGACGGCCACTCGTCCTTCGACGTGCTGCTGACGACGTACACGTACTTTGAGCGCGACTCGTGCCAGGAGGACCGCGCGTTCCTGCGCGGCTTCCGGTTCGGCTACATGATCCTGGACGAGGGCCACAGCATCAAGAACGCCAAGACTTCTCGCTTCAAGCGCATCACGGCCGTGCGCGCGCGCACGCGGCTCGTGCTGAGCGGCACGCCGATCCAGAACAACCTGGCGGAGCTGCTGGCGCTGCTGAGCTTCCTCATGCCGCGCATGTTCGACCACGGCTCGGACGAACTGCTCTCCTTCTTCGACGGCAACGAGGAGAGCAAGTGTGCCAAGGTTCGCCGCATCCTTTCGCCCTTCATCCTGCGCCGGGAGAAGCGGTTCGTGCTGCACCAGCTCGTGCCCAAGACGGTGCACGTCGAGATGCTGGCCGTCGGCGAGGCGCAGCGCAAGGCCTACCGCGACCTGCTCGAGGCCGTCATCAGGCAGAAGGAGGCGGCCGCGGCACGCAAGCAGCTGGCCAAGGACCGCAAGCGCCGCAACAAGAGCAAACTGGACCGGCAGGTGCGCGAACTGCTAGGCGACGCCTTCGACGTCGAGGGCGACGTGAACGCGTCGGCGGACGTTGCTAGCGGGTCGGACGCCGCCATCTTCACGCAGCTGCGCAAGGCGGCCAACCACCCGGCGCTGCTGCGGCTGCACTACCTGAGCGACGAGGCGCTGGACACGATGACGAGGTGTCTGCACCGCGCGGACGCCTTCGGCACGCAGTGCTCGCTCGCCATGGTGCGCAAGGAGCTCGAGGGCTACTCGGACTTTGAGCTGCACGACCTGTGCGTGCAGTACGCGGGCAACGCCGAGCTGCGCGCGCTGCAGCTGCCGGTCGAGTCTTTGCTGGCGTCCGCCAAGTTCGACTTCCTGCGCGAGCTGCTGCCCAAGCTGAGGGCCGAGGGCCACCGCGTGCTCATCTTTTCTCAGTGGACCAAGCTGCTTGACCTGCTCGAGGTGCTCATGGCGCACCTGGACTACCGGTACCTGCGGCTCGACGGGTCCACGGACGTGGCCGAGCGGCAGGGGCTCATCGACACGTACAACGCCGACACGTCGCTCTTCTGCTTCCTGCTGTCGACGCGCGCCGGCGGGCTCGGCATCAACCTGACGGCGGCCGACACGGTCATCCTGCACGACCTGGACTTCAACCCGACGAACGACGAGCAGGCGTGCGACCGGTGCCACCGCATCGGCCAGACGCGGCCCGTGACCATCTACAAGCTCGTGGCGACCGACTCGGTGGATCACGAGATCTACAAGCTCGGAGAGACCAAGACGCAGCTCAACCACGCTGTTCTGGGTAAGTTGAACGCGCATGGGGAGGAGGAGGACGGAGGGCAAGTCGCGACGACTGGCGGGCGACCCAAGAACAGGAAGAAGGGCTCGGGCGTGACGGTCGAGATGATGCTCTCGTCCGTCATCTCGACGTACAAGCAGCAGACGAGCGGCGGCGTCGACGCTACGGACCGGATAGCGGACTGACGGGCATGGCGAGGTGCATTGATAGACAAGAAGGAGGGGAGGAGTGGACAAAGCGGACGCGTGTTTGGCTCGGACGACGGCCAGTGGCTCCTCCCGTCACGACTTGAGCTTGTTGAGCGGCGCGCCACTCGCGTGCGACTGCTTCCTGTCGCCAAAGTTGGGGACGAACTGCTCCATCATCATCGTTACGAGTAGTTAGTCCCCGTCCCCCCCTCCAACCAGTAGCCAGGTCAATCAACGTACGATGCTGTTGCTCTCTCTCCTTGCGACTTCCTCTTCGGACTCCTCGGTCAGCGGCGAGATGGGCGGCAGCGCGTCTCCGACGCTCAGGTCTCCATTGTAGCCGCCGAACGGGGCGAACGAGTCGCCCACGGTGCTCACGACCTCGTCGTCCACGTCGTCGTCCAGGTCGTCGTCCAGGTCATCCGGCGGGTCCGAGTCCGTCCGGTCGTCCAGCTTGCGGCTCAGCCGGTCCGTCGTGCGCCGGATCTGCGTCACCATGGCCGAGATCTCGGCGAGCGCCGACGGGATCAGGTCCAGCGTCAGCTCGGCCTTGCTCAGCTTGCGGGACACCTTGTCCACTCGCCTCGCCCCCGCGACGACCACCGCTGGTGCTGCTCCCTCGCTCCCGAGGCCGGTGAACGTGTGGCGGTTGACTGACGGCGACCGGCCTCGCCCTGCTCCTCCATAGCTATCGACCGCCACGAGTCCACTGGAGACGCTGCCGCCTGCCGTCCGCCCCGAGGTCTCGAGCAGGTCGGTCCTCTGGGATCCCTCAGCTCCTCCTCTCGCCGCGAACCCAACGCGTCCGGGCCGCACGAAGCCCGAGAAGCCTCTGGACAACCTTCGCACCGAGTGCGCGTTGACCTTGCCGGCGCGGTCGGCGATCTCCTTGAGCTTGTCGCCGAGCTTCTTGGCGCGGTAGATGGTGCGCAGCGAGACGGACATGCGCCGCTGCTTGAGCGACTTGTCGACGACCATGCTCAGCTGGTTGTGCACCTTGATCTTCTCGGCCGGAGACTGGATGTTCATGTTGTCGAGCTGCCGCTTGATGACCGTGCGCTTCATGCGCTCGCCGAACTCGGGGTACTCGGCCGCGATCTCGTTGAACGCGCGCTTGCTCAGCACGTTCAGGTCGCAGATGGTCACTGCTCGCACCGTGTTGGTGCGCCGCACGTCAATGACCAGCGCCGTCTCGCCAAAGAAGTTGCCGTCTCGGAGGTAGATGCGCTTGTCCTCGGCGCCATCGGCTGAGCCGGAGCCGGGGCCAGTGGCGGGACCAGTGGCGGCGGCTCCGTCCGAGACGAGGATCTCGACGAGCCCCTTGCGCACGATGAACATCTCCTTGCCGATCTCGTCGTAGTAGATGATGGTGTCTCCGGGCAGGTAGACGGCCGTCTCGAGCGCCAGGCAGACCTTGCCGAGGAAGCGCGCGTCGGACCCGGCGAAGAAGGGCACCGTGCGCACCAGGTCCTTGTACAGGTGCAGCGCGATGGTCGTGCGCAGCGGCTTGGAGATACCCGGCTGGTTGAGCAGCATCATGTCCGAGTAGGCGCGCTGGTTGATCCACAGGTAGTCGTAGTTGCGGCGCACGCGGTGCTGCAGCTCCTCGGGCAGCTCGTAGTACTTCATCTCGGCCGAGATGATGTCCATGCGGTTGCGGAACTGCGCCTTCTGCTGGTCCCAGCTCATGAGCAGCGCCAGCACGTTGCCGAACAGGAAGCTCGCGAACACGGTGCCGACCAAGAAGACGGCCAGGCTCGCGGCGTACAGCTCCGTGCTCGCGTCCGTCGCCGGGTCTTTGAGGCGAGCGATGGCCGCGTACGACGTGCTCTCGCCGATGCCCAGGAACATGAGCATGACCGTGTGCACGCTCTGCATGTACATGGGTCCGAACTGCGGGCATCAAGCGGTCAGTGTGAGAGGTCGGTCTAGACGAGCGACTAGAGCGGGCGAGAGGCTCGAGCGATCAACGTACGTCGGCGTCGTCGCACAGCTGGAGGTCCCCGGGGCCGAGGCACTCGTTGAAGAGGCTGGCCCAGACGCAGGCGAAGAGGTGGAGGCCGAAGACGAGCGCGAGGAAGCTGAGCGTGAGGTTGTAGTACTTGGCGTACTCGCGCAGGTACTTGAGCAGCCGGCGCACTCGCAGCAGCTTGGGGATCTTCTGCAGCTTGACGATCTTGATCGACTTGCCCGAGGACGCCACGAAGAGCGCGAGCGGGAAGTTGGACACGAGGTCCACGACGAACCACGAGCGCAGGTACCGCTTGGCCACGGTGCGCGCGTCCATGATGACCTCTCCGTTGAGCACCACGCCGGTCCTCAGCGTCATGACCATGTCCAGCGCGAAGTACCAGTCGATGAACGTGTTGACGGGCGAGAGCACGGCCCAGTCGACGTAGTTGAAGCCGATGATGAGCGGCACGAGGACCACGACGTACACGACGCAGAGCGCGGTCGAGACCTCCCAGAGCCGCCGCAGCTTGGAGTTGGGGTGCAGCATGAAGCGCGACGGGCCGTCCTTGGCCACCGTCTCGTGGTAGATCTCGATCACCGGGTCCGCCGTGCGCACGAGCATCGCAAGCTTTCCCAGGAGCTTCCAGCGGCGGCTGTGGCCCGGCCCGTGGTCGGCTCCGTGGTCCGGCCCGTGGTCGGCTCCGTGGTCGAGTCCGTGGTCGGCAGTGGGCATAGCTGACGGGAGGTTAGACGGAGGGCCAGGGGGGGCGGGGGGTGGAGCGGGGCGGACCGAGTCGAACGCTGGCTGGTGCGCTCCGTTGCCCGCGCGGTTGCTACCGCCAGTGCCGCGGGACTTGACGGGCGAAGGAGGACGTGTAGAGTGGGCGGTGGAGGCAGGGAGCGGGTCATTGGGGACGCTGCTGTCCGTGCTGTGGCCGCCGCTCGCGTCCTGTTCGGGGACGACGCGGTTGCTGGGGGCCAGGGCGGCTGACGACGACTTGCTCGCCATGGCGAGACCGACCCGCGGCCCGCAGTCGTGGACGCGTGGCGTCCGTGTCCTGGCGGGTGCAGTGGGGAGACGAGGACAAGGAGACCAGGAAGGCGGGCCGCGCGGCGGCGGTCGTTTCGGTCTTGAGCAGCAGAGTCGGAGATTTAGACGGCGGCTGGCCAAAGTTAGCGAGCGACACACGCGAGTGCACGGCCGCGAGTCGGTGTTAATTATAGCGGCGGCGTGGCCCCCGCCGTGCTGGCGGAGGGAGCTGTGGCCTCCACGTCCAGCCGACAGCGTGGGGTACTTGTCCTCGCGCTTAGCGCTCGACCAGGCCCGGGCTCGTCATGAACCAACGACCGGAGCCAGCCGAGTCGCAGCCGTCGCGGCTTCAGTCGAGGTTGGCCGTCGCGGCGCCGCCCTCGCCGCCCTGCAGCGGCACGTGGGCCGCCTTGCGGACACCCGACTCGCGCGTGAGGAGCAGGAACTCGTCCATGTTGTCTCCTTTGCCGCCGCAGCCTCCGCGCCGGGCCGATCGCGAGCGGATGGCCGGGCAAGTAAGCCCCGCGCGCGGGTCATCGGCCTGCGCTCCGTGCGGTTGGAGCGCCCCAAGGGCGGTGCCCAGCGCCAGCCGAGTCAACGCGAGGTGCTAACTAGCGAGTAAAGTCCACTGTAGTCTGGTTTTCAGATGGTCGAGGAGGGTCGAGAACGTGTTGACGTGGTCGTAGACACCACCGGTGGCGGCCTTGGAGGGCACGGAGCTCGAGTCGTAGGCTGCTGCTGCTGGTGGCGAGTACGGGGCTGGGGAGGCAACGGAAGATGGGAGGGGGGGGCTGCCGTGACGCCGGTCACCTGGAGCACTGTCGGGTCGGCGAGAGGCCGGCCGCTAATGTGGGGACCAATGCTGGCCGCGTAGCTGGCCACTTGGTGGTCATTCCGGCAGTCGTTCCGGGTTTGTTGCGAAACATTGACACTTTGGCACGCGAAAGATGCGCTTTTCGGGGGTGGACAACCTTGTGTCTGATGGCAGACCGCGGCAATCGAACCAACTTTGTGAAAATGGCAGGCCTACGAGTCCCAAACTGACGCGAGCGGCACTCACGACTCCCTGAATGCCCGGCGAGCCACAGCCACAGCCACAGCCTCCGCCTCGCGCAACGGCCTCCAGCGCCGCCAAAGTCGCGGAGACGCCAAGTCGCGAAGGCGAAAGTATCCCTGAGGGAAGAAAAGGTGGCTGGCGGAGGACCACAAGCGCGCGCGGCGGTTTCGGGCCGGCTGCATCATGGACCCACAGGGCCGACGGTCGTGGCGCAGGCAGACAGTCCCATCTCTCATCCTCGAACACGCCGCTGGCGATTGCAAGCAAGTGCGGGGCGAATCGGTCGAAAGCGATGAGACCGACCGGCCCTATGGACGGATGGCAAGCTGGTCACCAAGCCGGCAGGCGACCGACCGGCTGATTGCGACCAGAGAGCCCGCGCTCGCTCGCGTGGTTGGTGGCCACTGCCATTGAGCCATTGTGGGAAGTTGGATGCAATTGCAGTTTACCCCGCCCGTAGTGCCATGCTGGTACGTATAAAAAGACGCAGTTTATTGTACTTCATTTTGTTATTGACATAGGTTTGTATGGTAGGACATCACACAACCATAGCATCTGCGAGGTATAAAAACTGATGGGTGGCGCTACGGCGGGGTTTGTCTGGAAAAAGGTAGGTGTGGAGGTCCACAATTGAAATGTAATGTCGTTTTCGGTTGGTGAATTTCACAAAAAACACCCCCGCACACCCCGTAAAACTTGATATGGATACGGCGCGGCTTTTCTCTGCGCGTGCTCCACTCCAAGGTCGCTTCACTTGGATTCAGTATGCGCGCCAGCGAAATTGAGAATTGATCCAGCAGCGGGCAATTCGCTGGAAAAAGACAAGAAAAAGAAAAAAAATGGAAGGCGACCGTTGGCGGCAGACGAGGACGATCGCGGGGGTTGACTTGCGTTGAGTATGGCGCAAAAAGGCGGAACCGACGGCTGGATCGCGCGACTTGGATAAAGTATGCCGACCGCCACGTGCGCGATCCTATGCGGCTTTCGACGGCATTTTCGACGCGACGCGTCCAGCGCCCCCCCCCCCCCCCACATCCACGAAGGACTGGCGCGGGCCGCGGGTCGGTCAGCGTCTCCGCAGTTCGGCTTTTTCCCGTGGGACCCTGGATCGCCCAGCCCGCCTCGATCGTCGCGATTGTCGCGACTCCACCGCGTGGACTCTGCGCGTCGAGACCGCACTCGGTGGGTCCGTCGGCCCGCAAGTTGAGATTCTGCGGACAAGATCTGACGCGTGATATCTTCTCGGTAGTTTTCAGCTCGTCCACAATGGCCGTCTCGGACCTGCGCGGCGAGCGGCCGTCCGCGCTGCGGCCGCTGCTGTGGGGCGGCCACGGCCACGGCCTCAGCCTCGGCCTCGGGCACTCGGGGCTGGACGCGTCCTCGGCGGACAGCAGCGCGGACGCCCTCGCGTCCATGATGGACGTCGTCCCCGCGGATGCGGACGGCGATGCCAACATGGACGCGCCGCCGTCCCCTGCGGACGAGGCCCGGCACGAGTACCGGCTGTATCAAGCCGACATTGAGAACGACCGCGGCGCCGGAAGTCGAGCCAATCAGCCGTCTGCATCTGCGGGCCCCCCGTCCGCATCCGGATCCCCGTCCGCGTCTGGCGGACCCCCGTCCGCAGCGGACGACGACAAGGCTGCACGACTGGGGGCCCCGCTGAGCCGCCACACGCCCGTCACGCGCTTCCTGAGCCGCGAGACGCTCGGCTTCATCCCGCGGCTGAGCGCGCGGCCGTCGCCGCTGGCAGACGCGGTCGCGGCCGAGCCCGAGTCGCTCACGTCCCCGCTGGCCGGCGGCTTCCGCCTCCCCGCGCTGGGCGGCACGCCGCCGCTGTCCCCTCGCAAGTGGACGCGCGGATCGTCCGGCGCGGACGAGCGCGGCCCGCCCTTCCTCGGCCCTCCGCTGCGCGTCGCCAGCTGCGGCAGCCTGGCCGACAAGTTCGCCAGCATGTCGACGGCCCACGCGGGGCCCATCCCGTCGCTGCAGGAGGCGCTGCAGCGCGTCGCCGGCCGCCGGTCCGCGTCGTCCGGCGGGTGCGCAGCCGGCGGGTCCGCCGCGGATTCCCCGCGGACGGGGCGACTGACGATGGAGGACATCTGCCGGCCCGTGGCCTACCAGCGGTCGGCGTCCTGTCCGTCGGACCCGACGTTGTCCCGGTCGGGTCCGCACTTCCCGTCCGCCACGGCCGAGCGGTTTGTGGACGACGGCCCCTCGTCCCCGGGCTCGTCCGCAGGCACGCCGTTCGAGGACGAGAGCGAGGACGAGGACGCCGCCGACAGGCCCCCCGCCTCTCCTCCCGCCCACGCTGCCGCTCCCCGCCTGCTGTCGCTGCGGGACATCGCACAGGGCCGCCTGGCGCGCAGCAGCTCGCTGGACGGCCGGCCAGCCCGCCGTCCGGCCGCAGAGGCCATCGACCTGTACCAGTGGCTGGACCGGTCGTCGCTCCACTCGCTGGCCGAATCCGCGCGCGCCATGCAGCTGCTCGCGGCCTCGTCGTCTCCTCAGACTCAGACTCAGACGCCGTCCGCGTTCCCACCCGCGCCGACGGCGGCCTCGGGCTTCGGAGGCCCCGCCTTGACGGCGGCCGAGGCGGCGGACCGGCGCGAGAAGAAGCTGTGCGCCTTCCCGCAGTGCGCGAGCAACGCCGTGACGCGCGGGCTGTGCATCTCGCACGGCGGCGGGCGGCGCTGCCAACGCAAGGGCTGCACGCGCGGCGCGCAGTCCAAGGGCCTGTGCGTGGCGCACGGCGGCGGGCGCATCTGCCGCGCCAAGGGCTGCAGCAACATCCAGCGCAGCATGGGGCTGTGCATCCGCCACGGCGGCGGGCGGCGCTGCTGCGTCGCCGGGTGCCACAAGGGCGTCGTGCGGCAGGACCTGTGCACGGCGCACGGCGGCAAGCGCAAGTGCCGCGTGGACGACTGCAACAAGCACGTCAAGAAGAAGGGGCTCTGCAGAGCGCACGCCAACGCCATGGCCGCGGGAGGCGGCGCGTGAAGCGACCACGGACGCGGATTGGAGGCGGACGTGGTGGCGGCCGGGATCAGATGCGGACGCGGTGGTGGACCGGACCGGATCAGACGTGGTGGGCGTGTGTATCATGTTTATTGACGCCGTGTTGCATGTTGAAGCGCCTTCAACTGGAAGGCAATGTAAGTAGGATACTTTGACAATACGAATTTTACAAAACACACACATCGAGAATGGCGTTTCGAGCTGCGGGAGTGCTCTTGGCGCTCGTCGTAAGTAGTCGCCAGCTCAGCCCCCCCCCCCAAAGCTCAGCCCAAGGCGTGGCGGTGTGCGTGCGGCACTCGATGCTCCACGACTCCTGGAGGGTGGGTCCTCACTGCGCCAAGATGAGCTCGGCGTTCGCACCGAAACTCAAAATGTGTTTCCAGCAGTTTGCAATTACTATTTTATGTGAAAAATACAAAAATGCAAAACTACACTTGTCCTGGTTGAAGCTGCTGCTGGTCTCGGGCGGCTCCCGACGGCCGCCTTTGCCCCCTTGTCGGCCGCGTCTAGAGCATCTGCTGCGCGTCTAGCTGGTGCACCGTGAGGCACTCGCGGAAGACGAGGCGCTGCAGCTCCTCCTTGGGCATCTCGACGCCCAGGTCCAGCGACTCGCGCTCAAAGTCAAAGTTGAACGGCTCGGCGCACACGGGCTCGTCCGCCTGCTCCGCCGCCCAAAGCTCAACGGGTCAGTGGCGGGCTAGGAGACCGACGGAGGAGTGAGTGAGTAGCCAACGCACCGGGTTGTGGAGCTGGCTCAGGTACGGGTGCGCCAGCGCCTGCAGCACGGTAATGCGCTCGTCCGGGTTGAACTTGAGCATCTTGGCCAGCAGGTCGACGGCCAGCGCGTTCGCGTCCGGGAAGAACTCGCTCAGCGGGCGCTGCATGCGTCACAACAGGGCCACTTAGCTCGCTACCAAACCACTTGCGTTCAGCATGCAGGACACCCACCTTTGGGTAGTAGCCGTGCTGCAGGATGGCCTTGCGCGCGGCCTCGTGCGGCACGAAGCTCATCTCGTCCTCTGTCGGCGAGCCGAGCACGCGGATGATGGCGTGCAGCTGGTCGGCCGGGTCTCTGCCCGTGAAGAACGGGCGGCGGCGCAGCATCTCGGCGAAGATGCAGCCGATGGCCCAGACGTCGACGGCGTCGTTGTAGTTGGGGCAGTCGGTGAGCAGCTCGGGCGCGCGGTACCAGCGCGTGACGACGTACTCGGTCAGGTCCTCGTTGTGCGCCACCTCGACGCCGCGCGCGAGCCCAAAGTCGCAGATGGACAGGTCGCAGTTCGAGTTGACGAGCAGGTTGGACGGCTTCAGGTCGCGGTGCAGCACGTTGCCCGAGTGGATGAACTTGACGCCGCGCAGGACCTGGTACAAGAAGTACTGGAAGTGCGCGTCCGACAGCGGCTGCGACGAGCTGATGATGCGCTCCAGGTCGCTCTCCATCAGGTCCGTCACGATGTAGATGTCGCTGAAGTCCATCACGTTGGGCGGCACCAGGATCACGTCCAGGATCTGGCAGCAGCAGCGGCGTTAGTATAGCGTGCACTGGAGCCGCAGGTTGCCAATGCACTGGGCGTCGTACGTTGATGATGTTCTCATGCACGCCGAGGTGGCGCAGCAGCTTCATCTCGCGCAGGATGCGCTTGGCGTCCGTGAGGTCGTCGAACACGTCCGTGATCTTCTTGATGGCCACCTTGCGGCCGCGTAGCTGCGCGTCATTATCGGTGCAGCATACCCAACCGTCAACTTCATCATAGTTTGTTACGAGCCAAACGCCGCCAGCCTTACCGTGTCCTCGGCGGAGCAGACGATGCCGTAGGACCCGCCGCCGACGGGCCGCAGGTTGACGTAGTGCGAGCGCACCTCGAACACGTCGCGAGAGACCGTCACGCGGTGGAACTCGGGCCCGAAGCGCGACGGCTCGACCGACATGGCTCGCTCTCTATCCTCTGATTGCTCGGCCTGTGGTGGTCGGACGGCGGTCGGAGTGGCGCGCCGACAGAGATGGTAAGCTAGCGGACTCGGAGAGCGAGGCGCGGGTGGCGAGCGCGGGCGGGGAGCGGTGCTTTAGCCTGCGGAAGTCAAGGAGGCCGACCAGCGGTATCCACTGGGCGGGCGCTCTTCGATATTCTGCGGCGGTTTGAAGTGTCCGCCGGGCGTTGAAGCCGCCGCGACAAGATACACTCGCTCTGGTCGAGTACAATTGTCGTATTATGGTCATTGAAGCTCTCAACAACAACAAAATTACACATGAACGCGACAGATATCACTGGACAGAGCATATTCGCCCGAATACAGAGCCCTGTGCGCGCGTCACAGGTTGAAGCTGAACAACGAGGAGCTCAATGCGTCAGCTCATGGCGCTGGGTTCTAGAATTCATTGCTTATATTCAGCTGCGAGCCCTCGAGCTCCTTCAATGCCGCCCCCAATACCATCTTGGCGCCCGACCCGACGCTGCGGCTCTACCACTGCCGCTGGTTGGGCTGCATGGGGTTGCCGCGCGGCTGCTGCTGCTGCTGCTGGCCGCCCATGCCCTGCCACTGCAACCCCTGGAAGCTGTGCTGCTGTTGCTGCTGTTGTTGCTGCTGCTGCTGTTGCTGGTGGTGGCCCTGCGGCGCACCCACCTGGCCCATGCCGATGTGCATCTGGCTGATGTTCATGCTGCCCACGGGACGAGGACCCATCGGGCCAGGCCCGCCGCTTCCCATCGGGTTGAAGCCCTGGTTGCCTGGCTGCGAGCCGCCAAAGGCACCGGGCGCGCCCGGTGCTGGACCGCGAGCCTGAGGGTTCATCGGTGCACCTTGCGGCCGCATGGGCGTCGGTGGGGTGCTGTTGGCGCCGCCGCCCATGAACAGGTTGAACGGGTCGGGAGGAGCGACGGGAGCCGGCTGGTAGCATAGAAATTGGAGGAGGACAGCATAGCGAGACACAGACGTCAGATCTCACGGTGTCTATGCCGCTGGAGGCAACAAACTGCATGGGAACGCACCGCTGGAGTGGGCGTGGGCGGGGCGGACGTCGTCGGCGATTTGACTGGGACCGGGTCGGACAACTGAAGTCACACATCGAGTCAATAAACACCCGAGCGACCATGCAGAAGGCCACAGCGGGAGCAAATTGAGCGCACCAGGCCGACGAGGTCGTCGTTGAATGCTTTGGCGGGCGCCGCGGGCTCCTCGCGCTTGCCTGGTACCCCATACAGCACGTCAAGAGTCAATGGAGACACATCACCTGCACTGACAACTGCTTTACAGGGCTCACCTTGAGGCGAGGAGGGCATCGAGGTCTCGATGAGGTCCGGCGCGGGCGCGGCGGGTGGTTTGACGGGCACCGCCGCTCGAGACGCCTCGGCGGTCGCGGAGGACGAAGACGCGCCGCTAGTCCCCGAGGAGCGATGGACGCGCGCGATCTTGCTGATGACGAGGCCGTTGAAGTCCGGGACGGCGTCCGCGTCGTTCACCACGTCCAGCCAGACTGCGGATGGACGCGGGACGTGACGAGTTAGATCGGGGCGTTCCGGGAGTCAACGTGAGTGGACTGAGGGAGCGCGATCTGCACCGTAAGTGCCCTCGAACGCCGTCTTGAAGCGGAAGTGGAAGTCGCCGGGGAGCGGGAACACCTAGTGAACCGTCAGTGATCAGCAGGTGCGTGAGAACGCGTGCTATCGGCCGGGAGGAAGCCCCTGAGCGAGCGAAACAACGAGAATGAGAGAGAGACGCCCACCTTCTTGACGTGCTGCAGGCGCAATTTGTCCACGCCGCGCGGCAGCGGCACGACATTCAGGTGGTCGGACGAGTCGCCGTCTTCGGGCACGAAGTAGTTGAGCATGCCCTCCATCCTGGGGCGCGCTGTGTCTGTCGCCCGTAGCCCCGCGTTCCGTCCACGCTCCCGATGCGCCTTGCCGGTGCTAATAATGGGGTTCGAAGGGGGCGGCGACTTCTTGTGATTTGTACCCTGAATTAAGGTTTATAAATCCTAAATTAAGGTGAAGAATCCTGAATTAATAACCATTGGACCTAGTTCAGCCACGATTATCGGCATCCATCCCTTAATTTCGGGAGTTTCCCTTCATCGTCCGTGCTCACTTGACAACTGTATCGAGAAAGGGCGAAGTGAGGCAGCATGAGCAGCGGCGGAGGTGGCGGGGACGGCGCGGCGCCTAAGCGCGTGGTGAACACGGACGCGCTGGTGGCGGCGATGGCGGAGCGCGAGGCGGCGGCGGCGGCTGCTGCGAGTCGATCGCGGGCGCTGCAGCGTGAGAGCGGGGACGAGGAGGACGGTGAAGGCGACGAGGAGGAGGAGGAGCGGCGCGTGGTTAAGCTGAGCGAGTGCGTGGAGATCGGCCGCGAGGACGAGGTGCGGCTGCCTGCAGTGGACGCACGTGCGCGGGTATACTGGGGCTCAATGAGGCGTGTCTGGCCTCGCAGGACGTGTACTACGTCGGCACTTCCGGGCTCAAGGTGACCGAACTCGACGGCCTGTCCGGCCTGCCCAGCCTCCAGGTACAAGCCGCCGCACTGCTGCTTAATGGTACGCGCTGAGCTGACTGGACGGCTTGGTCGACGCGTTGCAGAGGCTGCACGTGCGCTCGAACCTGCTAAAGTCGATGCGCGGCGTCGAGATGCTCGTGACGCTGCAGCACTTGGAGTTGTACGACAACGAGATCGAGTTCGTCCCGGACATCACGGGGCTCGTCAACCTGCGCGTGCTCGACCTGTCGTTCAACCACATCCGTTCCGTCCCGGACCTGAGCGCGCTCTCGCAGCTCGAGGAGCTTTACGTGGCCAACAACAAGCTCAAGACGATCACGGGCGTCGCGGGGCTCGCCAAGCTCAAGAAGCTCGACCTAGGCGCCAACCGCCTGCGCAAGATCGAGGGCCTGGACGGACTGCCGAGCCTGGAGCAGCTCTGGCTCGGCAAGAACAAGATCACCAAGATCGAGGGCATGCAGAACCTCCCGAAGCTCAAGATCACCAGTGTCCAGGTACTGTTGTATGGCAGTTCCTGGAGCTATTGCAAGCTGCTCTGAGGTGACGAATGACGCATTGCCGCGGACAGAGCAATCGGCTGGTGAAGATCGAAGGGCTCGAGCACAATGTCGAGCTCGAGGAGCTGTATTTGAGCCACAACGGCATCGATGTGCTCGAGAACGTCGAGCACTTGGTACGTCCATGGCCCCCACCTCCTCAAGAAATGGCTCGCAACTGACGAACTTGGGACCTTGTGACGCGACAGACACGGCTGACGGTCATGGACCTCGGTGCGAACCGCATCTCGGCCATCCCGGCGACGCTGCGCTCGCTGACCAAGCTGGAAGACTTGTGGCTGAACGACAACGCCATCGCGAGCTTCGAAGACGTGGAGAAGCTTGTGTCGCTGGCTGCATGTGCGCTGCGCACGCTTTACCTCGAGCGCAACCCGCTGGCGAGCGACTTTGAGTACCGCAAGAAGCTCGAGGCGATGCTCCCGCAGCTGGACCAAATCGACGCCTTCCCGACGACCAAGGCGCGCCGGCAGTAACGCCAAGCTGTCCAGCAACGCCGGGATGCTCGCCGTCTAAACAACAGGTGACATGAGCTAGGTTGCCAGCGGGACTCTGTGTGTGCTTGATCATCGGTGGAGTGTCGCGACTGCTGTTGGTGCTGACCCTGACGATCATTCGCTCTCTCTCTGACTCGTGACGTGCACTTTGGTGACGGACGCCGCATCGCCAAGCCCGCAGCCAAGGAGCGCGCACGCGATACAGTGCTGCTGCGCCGAGAAGACGAGCCAAGATCCGCAGTGTGTGCACCGCTGGCCCCGGACCTTCCCGCGGTAAACCGGCACCGCCATCCCCAGCACAATCACAGCCACGACGCCAGCCACCGTCGGCGCGACCCAAGCAACCGCGGAGCTGCCGGCCTCATCTTCAGGCACTGGGACCGACCGCACGCGGATGCTCTCGATGAAGGTGGCTGGCGGGTCGCTGGTCTCGGTGATCCCCACGACCGAGCAGTTGACGACCTGCCGCCAGAAATTGGCCCCCATGGACGCCGACCGCTCGATGACCACCAGCTCAAGCGCGTAGCCCGACAGGTACGTACTCGCGTTGCGCTCCGGCATGGCGCACTCAACGACGGCGTCATCGTCGAGCGACTCGCGGCGCGCGAAGCGGAACGCGCGGTCGGCGCGGCTGACGCTGAGCCGCTGCGCAGCGTTGAGCGGACAGGCGAGGTCCCACAGCTCGTCGGCCCCCGACGTCGGCGTGGGGCGGGTGCAGCACTGCAGGCAGTACGGCTGCGACGCGTCCTGGAACTGCGAGGTGAAGACGTACGCCTTGCGGGACGTGCTGCGGTCCACGCACCCGCTGAGCGCGAAGCCCGCGAAGCACCTGTCGAGCAGCCGCGACGCGGACGCGGACGCCAGCGCGGCAGGGGTGAGCGTGGACGCGGACGCGACCGTCTGGATGGTGCCGAAGATGCCGTACGTTTGCTGTCGACAGGCCACCGCAACAGGTGAGTACGAGAGCTTCTCGCTGGCGCTGACCGCTCACATGCCGACGCACCTCCAGGTCGATCGCCTGCGCCAAGCTGAGTACCAAGGCGAAGCCGATCGCGATCCACCAGACGATCGCCGTCGCTGTCATCATGTGCTGCGAAGACGTGGAGAGGTGAGTGTCGCTGCCAAAAATACGCCCGCGTTACAGGACGAGAGCACGAGCACGAGCACGACGCGGTCTACAGCTCAAGGTCGCGATTGTCAATTCCCTAGTGGTCTGTTGTGCAGCCAGCCTGCCTGCCGCCTTCTCCTCCGGCGCAGCGGTGCGGCTGGCTTCCTTCTTCGTGACAACGCGCTTGACCCTCTCTCTTCTCGTCCAACGACGCAGATAACTTACACAACTCGCGCGCGGGGAGGGCGATCGCTCTCCTCGCCCTCGCCGCCCGCCCGCCCGCCGCCGGCGCTCCCGGCTCCCGCCTCCCCGCCCGACATGCACGCACACATACAGCGGTCGCCGGCTCCGACTCGCGCGTCTCCAATCGCCGTGCTGTCTTCGGGGACGCGGGGGGAGGAGCGTTCATAGCTTTTATCTCGCCGAGTCGTTCGGCGACACGGGCACGTCCCCGTCGTTGGCGACGCTCTTGACCTCCAGCGGCCGCGAGTCGAATGCAACCGCGCCGTTCCCGATAACGTACGTGCTTGGAGGCGGCGACACAGCTGGCGGAGGAGTGGGCTCACTGCCCGGAGATGACGAGAGCACCAAGTGGTTGGCGTCCGTGACGACCGAGAGCGGCGGAGGAGGCACGGGAGCTGGTAGCGGCGCGCCATCGACGATCGCCTCCAGCGCCTCGCCGCTCGCGCTTCCATTGGCGCTGCCGTTCTGCTGCCGCGCGATGGCCGCGCGCTGCTTGTTGAGCTCCTCCATCTTCCGGCGGAAGCGCTCGATCTCGCGCTGGTGCTTCTCCTCCTCGCTGCGGATCGCGGCCTCGAGCGTCGACTCGCGCTCGTCGAAGGCCGAGCGCGCCACCTTCATGCGGTCCTCGAAGTTGTGCACCTTCTGGATGTACAGCGGGTCCTTGAGCGACCCGATCGACACGCCGCGCTCGCGCAGCTCGAGCTTGCTCAGCAGCGCCTCAGTCGACAGCGACGCCTCGCTCGCCGCGTGGCTCAGCACCGCGTGCGCAGGCGATCGAGGCCCGTTCTCCACTATCGGAGCGAAGCCCGTGGTGGCTACGCTCAAGCTTGGCGTCGACGCGACGCTAACCCCCGAGCCGGACGGGTCCAGCATCATCACTGGCGGTCCTTCCGGCAGCAGAGATGGGTCCCCGACCGTGGCGCTAGGCACGTTCAGCACCGTCTGCGGACTCGCCAGCATGTTGTGCTCGCTCAACGAGAACACGGGCACCGCCTGCGGCCGATCGTGCGGAGTCCCTGGCACCACGGTGTGTTCTAGCGGTACCGTCGGGTGCGGAGTCTGAACCGGCTGGGCTTGAGGCGTGGGCTGCTGCGGCGCTGGCAGCGGCTGTAGCGGTTGTAGCCCGGCGCTCGTCATCTGCACGACGCTCATCTTGGATACGTGCGGCAGCAGCTTGGACGAGAAGGATCGCGGCTCCGGCGCTTCCTCCCACACGTCCACCTGCTCGTCGTGCAGGTTGTTGATCTTGCCCTCCGTCACGAGGAAGCGAATCGAGTCGGCGATGTCCTCCAGGTCAGGCTCAAGGATGCCCACATCGACCGCCAGCTCGCACGCCACCTCGTGCGTGCTGTCCGTGAACAGGTTGAACGGGAACTTGATCTCCTTCGACTTGCCGTCGATCATTATCCGCAGGTTCAGCAGGATGCTGTGCTCGTTCTCCGGGTCCTTGACCGCCTTGATCTCGTACCGCTTCGGCCGCCTCCTGTTCGCCGCGCCGTTGGCGCTCGACGTGCTGCTCGACGCGGACGGAGGGCGGCTGCTAGTGCCGCTCACTGGCGCGCCGTCCGCACGGGCCAGGTCGCTCGTCGACAGCGGCGAGTTCTCGCTCAACGAGTGCAGACTCGGCCGACGGAGACTGCTGTAGTCCGGGGATGGCTCTGGCGCGAGATACGACCCGCCGTCGGACTGAGCAGACGGAGACGGTGAAGGTGGAAGCAGCGACGGCGGCGCCTCGGTTGGCTGCGTGGTGATCTCCGTCAGAGGAGGCGCACGAGTCGCTTTGACAGGGACTGGAGACGCTGTTGCGCTGCTATCTGCCGCGGCACTAGTTGCTGCGGCGGTTGGCTCGTCTTCAGCCGGCTGGACGTCGTCCTCGGGCACGAACAGGTGGTCTCGTCCTCCCATGAGCTTCATGCGCGTGTTCTGGATGCTGATCTCACTTCCAGCCATCGATGCCAAGAAATGGTCCACGGCCGCGTCCGAGTTCTTCCGCCCTCCTGATAGCGGCTCATCCGGGTTGGCCGGCGACACATCCGCGACTGGAGCGGAGGACGAGCCGGCCGCTTGCTGCAAAGTCGTCGGCGACGTCGCGGGCGTCGTCACCGCTGAGTTGTTCTCGTTGCCAGCGATCGCATCCTTCAGGGGCAATGCCACCAAGTGCCTCTTCCCCGCCGACTTTTCTTCCGCTTGGATCGCGACGCCGTCGTCCGACGATGCGGATCTTTCCTTGGCGTCGGATCCCGCCGCCGTGTCGCTTGACAGCTCTTCAGGCTCCAATGACAGCGTCGGGAACTGTTTCCGTCGGTCGGTCGTGACCGACGAGGCGTCCGAGCTCTTGGACGCGCTCTCCATGTCGAGCTGCACCGCGAACGACTCCTCGCTCACGCGCGCGAGCTTCTCCTGCTGCTCCTTGACCTCGCGCTCGAGCTCGTCCTCGTCCAGCACCTGCACCATGTCGCCGTCGTCCTCGGACGGCTTGAGGAACGGGTGGTCCAGCAGGTACTCGGCCGTGACGTCCACTAGCCCGTTGCCGCGCGAGAGGCAGAGCTCGATGAAGTCGCGCGCGGCCTGGCTAACGACGCGCTGCAGGCCCTTGGGGCGGATGCCGGCTGTGACCTTCTTGTAGATCTGCGCCGGGTTGATGCACTCCGAGTACGGCACCTCCTTGGTGACCATCTCGAGCACGCACATGCCGAAGGCATAGATGTCGACCTTCTCGTCGTAGCTTTCGTCGTAGAGCTCGGGTGCCATGAACTCGGGCGTGCCCAGCACGCTCTGCGCCTTGGAGCGCTTGTGCACCGCGAGCTGCGTCGAGAGCCCGAGGTCGCCGATGCGCAGGTCGCCCGTGTTGCCGTTGATGAAGATGTTGTCACACTTGAGGTCGCGGTGGATGATGGGCGGGTTCTGGTTGTGCAGGTAGTGCAGGCCCTCGAGGATCTGCACGCACCAGCGCTTGATGATCTTCCACTTGATGAACTGCACGCGCTTGATGTACGACTTGAGCGTGCCCGAGGTCATGATCTCCGTGATGAACACGACCTGGTTCTTCTCCTTAGAGAACCACGAGCCGTAGAAGTTGATGATGTTCTTGTGCTCGAGCTTCTGCAGCAGCTGCACCTCCTGGATGATGCGCGTGCGCTCCGTCGCGGGCAGCACGCCGATGTCGATCGCGTTCCACGCCACGTCGATGCCCTGGTCCGTGTCGTACGCCTTGTACACCGACTTGTACGCGCCCGTGCCCAGGCGCACGTCGAACCGGATATAGCGCCCGCGCGGCGAGTGCTCCACCGGCCGGTCGCCCTCCTCCTGCCGCTTGTACACGTCCGTCTCCTCCATCGGCCCTGACGTCCACAAGGCGCGAGCAACGCACCGCACCCGCCGCCCAGCAACCAGCCAACTACACAAGACACGCCAAGCCGAGGCGAGACGAGACGAGCCACCCGCCGGAATGGACCGGAAAGGGGGAGAGGAGACGCTCGGAAGACCCCGCGACCGGGAGACCGGGAGACCGGAGACCGGAGACCGAAGATCAGACCCTCAGACACTCGGACGCTCGCGCTCTTGTCTTGTGCCCGCGTCGGCCGCCGGCGCTGGGCCTTCTTTTCCGCCTTTCGCGCGCTCTTCTTGCTTGCGCGCTTGTCCTGCCTGTTGCGTTCCCCAAACGCGGGCGGACTCTCGTTGCGGCTGCTCCTCCACCCCGCGCACACTTGGTTTCAGTAGGGCCATACCGGACCACTGTGTCGGCGGAGGCGGGAAAGAACCTCGGTATGTACCGGTTGGAAGCGAAACGGAGAAAGAACCTCACGAGAAGGATATCGGTATGAAACCGGTAGAAACCAAAAGTGAGAAAATATCGATATGGAGCCGGTTAAGGTTTAACCTTGATTTGAAGGGTTAGGCTCGCTTCAACCTGAAGCATACGTTGTTCAACTCATTCCAGACCACATGCACACGACTTCTCTCGCATAACTTACGACGCCGCGCGTCCGTCCATCCGTCCGCCTGCCCGCCCCGCCCTCAGAGCCTGCGCGAGACGGTCTTGGAGTGGCGCACGCAGCAACCGAGGCGCTGGGCCCACTTGGCGCAGTCTGGCACGGCGCAACGCGTGCCGCCGCCGTGCGACCGGCAGCGGCCCTTGGAGATGGCTCCCTTGGCGCAGTCCGGGTGCTTGCAGCGCGCGCCGCCGCCGTGCGACTTGCAGCACCCGCGCGACTGCACCGGCCGGAAGCAGCCGGCGGTGGCGCACAGCTTCAGCCCGCGGTGCACCACGCACTTTGTCGCGGCGTTGGTCGCCGAGCGCAGGCAGCCAGCCACGGCACACACACCGGGGAGGAGCTCGGTAGCTGCCTGATTGTTCGCGGTCGGCGGCTGCTCTGGCTCCAACTGCCGCGAGCTCTTGAGCGCCAGTGGCGACAGCTGCGTCGGGGCGGCCGCAATGCTTGGGCGGGTCGGCGGTGACAGCATTGCGACCGTTGGCGCTGGTTCCGAGACGGCGTCGATACTCAGAGCAGCCGGGGCGGTCAGCATCATGAGCGACTCGGCGGCCGCGAAGCGCTCGGGCAGCGGGTTGAGCAGGCTGGCCACGTCCATCGCCGGTGACGGCCGAGCTTCGGTCGGGGAGCCAACAAATCGGTGAATGCGAGGGCGGTTGGCTTCCTCGCACAAAGCTTCCGGCATGCCGGTCGCCGCCAGTGGAGAGCGCTTCCCGCCGGTGGCAGTTGACTTGATCTCGGTATGGTTTTTGGCTGGAGATTCGATCGGCGCCGTCACACAAATCCCGAGCGGGGATGGGCCAACGACGCCGCTGACGGGCGAGAAACCCTGCGACGACGCCGACGTCACTTGCGCTTATCCATCTTATTCCTCGATAATGGGTCTATAACCAGATGTAATTACCAAGGTAGGGTGAAAGAGACTTCTTCAATACTACCAACATGACTTTTCGATACAACATCTGTTCATTTTCATCTGTTTCTGAATCTTGGAGAGGCCAACATGGCCCACCCAGTCCAGTCGGGACTCGCAACTTTCGGACCCAAGGCCGGCACTCCACCGCCCAGCATGCCCAACAATGCCAGCCACCTGCCAACCGCGCTCTCTCGCGTCAGACATTGCGTTGCTCCTTCACGTCGGCGAATCCCCACAAGCTGCGTGCAAGAATCTCGATCGGCGACGCCAGTATTTCTCAATCCATGCCGGCTTACTGAGCGCAAGTCTAATCGAAGCCAGCGAATCTCCGCAGACCGCTTCAACATGGCGCGTGTGCGACAGCAGTACCGTGCTCCACCCCTCACAAGTCGCATTTCTCAATGCCAACACCAAGTGCATTGGCACCTGCCCCTCTGCCTGCCCCTCTGCCTGCCCTCGCTGTGAATCGCCTTCACAGTCACGTAGCCGGATGCGAGGAGCGGCTCTGAGCCAGCACGGGGCCGTACTCGTCCTCGAACTCGCGGCCGGACGCGGCCTTGCCCTGCAGCGCGAGCAGCAGCATACGCTCGAACGCCCTCGCTCGCCGCTTCTCCTCTCTGCATCGCGGCACCAAGTGAGAACCTCGACCAGGAGCAGCGCATCCAACCCCTCAAACAGCGAGAGAACCCACCTAATCTCCTGTTCGAGCCGTTCCAGCTCCGACGCTCGTCCTGTACCAGTTGCGATCGCCGTCGAAGCTCCAGATGTCGCTTTACCATCGGTGGTCGAGCGCGTTACTGAATCGCCGTCATCGTCCAGCGCCATCGGCTCGACAGGGTGGTCGAGCAGCTCGCGTGGCAGTCGCGAGGTCGGCATCGGGTCCAGCAGCGAGTCGACAGGCTTCTTGTCGTCAGGCGAGTACCACGAGCGCCACGCCGCCTGCGACGTCAGAGACGCCAGGAACGCGTTCTTCTCGACTTCGCCGCCGTCGCTAGTCGTCCTCGAACCAGTAGCAGCAGCGGGCATGCGGCGACGCTTGGACTGTTCAGGGACTTCGAGCGTACTCGCCTCGCGCTTGAACGACACGCGCTTGACAAAGTTCGCCGCCCCCTTGGACAAGAACCACGAGCTCAACGGCCGCGTCGAGGCCAGCGGCGAGGCGGGTGACGACGGCGATGGGAGGGTTGACACAGCGGCCGAGCCTGCAAACCCAAACGACGCACCCCACGTGTTGGACGGCAGAGTGACCGGGGCTGGTTGTTGGACTGTGTCTTCGTTTGCTGGCCTTGAACTGGCCACTGGATCCGACCGCATCATCTTGGCGACGTACGCCTGGCTGTCCATGATGATCCCAAAGCTGGGCGGCTCCTTCGGGGCTGGTTTCCTCGCCGTTGCGCGATGAGCAACCACCGTGTGTCGATGAGCAGGCACTGTCTGAGCAGCCACCGTCTGGGGCTGGGGAGTCTCATTCTCCAAGCTATCGTCCTCGCGACGACGCTTCTTCGACACGTTCGCCTTTGACTTCGGTTCTCTTGCTGAATGCTCGGAGATTGCAGCCAATCGGTCGGATCGGACGGCTCGAAGACGCTTCATTTCCCCAGAGAAGACCCGACGAAGCGCTCGCGTCGCGGGGGACGTCACGCCGTTGTCGTTGTCGTCGCCGTCTCGTGGAACCTTCTCCGACTGCATTGGTTTGGGGATCGTCACGCGCGGGCTACTCAAAGCCACTGCCTGTGTGGTAGCTGGGTGCGCTGACGACGGAGGCTCGACGGGCTCTTGACTCTGGTTTGCAGCCACCTCCTGGGCTGTGGGTAGCGACGGTGGTGGGAAACCCACAACGGCTGGCAGTCCTGCTTTCTCGGCAGGCTCTGATGTCTGGGTTGCAGTCACTTCGTCGGCTGATGGCAGCGACGGCGGATCAGCGGCAGGCAGTGCAGCCTCCTCGGAATTGCTCTTTGCTTCAGCTGAGGGCAGTGACGGAGGGGGGATGGTCTCAACGAGAGGCAGTCCAGCCTTCTCGTCAAGGTCTGTCATCTGGCTTTCGACCACTTCATCGGCCAAGGGCGGCGACGGAAGGAGAAGGGGCTCAACGACAGGCGGTTCAGCCTCCTCGACAACTGGTGACACCACCGAAGGAGCCGAATCCACCAGACCGCTCGTCGTCCCACGTGTCTTGATCGTAGCCTCGGCTACTACTTGCTTTAGTTCGTCTGCAGCATTGGTTGTGTGTCCATCCCCTGCACTTTCAGGCGCATCAGCAACTGCGGCTTGAGCGCGGTGCGAACTTGTCACGGCGTCTCCTGGCGCACTAGCCATCGGGGAACTTGACGCAACTGCAGCGTTGTGTGTAGCGGCGGTATCAACTTGCACTGCCATCGCCACCGCCGGATCGCTGCTTACGCTGGTGCTAGGCTGAAGCGGCCTCTTCGTTAGCTTCTCTTGCAGTCTGGTGGTCATCTTGGGCTCAGCTGCCTTGGTAACCTGGATCTTCTTCGCCGCGTCAGATCCGTTGCCTGCCGTCTTCGCACGGATAGACCCCTTCTTCACGACTTTCGCCTTCTTCACACTCGCTCCACGGGCAGTCGGAGACGCTGTCGCCTTCGGAGCGTCTCCATGCGGCATCGATGCTTGTGGGGGAACGCGGTGATTCGTTTCTCCTGTCACCAGGTCTTGCTTCGCACTCTCACGAACTGCTGCGCTACCAAGAACCGCAATCCGCGGCTCACCGCTCGAGCTGTGCTTGTCCAGGTCAATGATGTGATGCGGTGGCCCAACGTGGACCGGTGCCTCGTGCTCTACCGGCGGTGTTGCAGCTGCTGCCACCGCAGACTCGGACGACTCGTGGTCGCTGGCAGCAATGGAGCTCGCCTGCCGCTTCTTCCCTCGCGCTCGCTTCCCCCCAGCCAGCGACACGACCACCGACTTTTCCGCCGCATCACGCGCTCGGGTACCCGCCAGCTCGGGCGTGCCAGTCGAGCTATGCACGGGCGTTGCAGCGTCCACCTCAGCACCAGGAGCTGCCGCTACCACCGCCACCGCTGGTTCTTGATGCTTCTGCTTCTTGGCAGCGACCCGCTTCTTCTGTACAGCCGGCGCTGCTGCTGCTGCTGCTGCTGCTGTCCCCAACTTGAGTTTGGCCGCGCTTTTGACGCCCACTAGCTTCTTCCGCGTCAGTCTGGTCGCCATACCAGCTCCAGCCGCCGCAGTCGGTACACCCGCCATTCTCGCTGCCTTTGTTGCCTTGGCAGCCTTCAGCGCCTTGGTCTTGGCGACCGCCGGTGTCTGCGCGCCTTCAACCGCCTTCGCCGTCGCCTTCTTCCCTCCGCTATGCTTTGCCGACGACGCAGCCGACGACGCAGCTGATGTAGCAGCAGCAGAAGCGGCGGCGGACTTGGCTCGCGCGCGCGCCTTCTTGTTCTTGCCGCGTCCACCGGCAGCGCCGCCGCCTCGCCCTCCAGCCGCTCCGCCCTCCATCTCCAGTTGGTCTCTTGACCTGGAGTGGGTGGTTACACTGTCAATAGGTTACGCTCATAATTACACTGTCAATAGGTTACGCTCATAAAGGCGCAGGGTACACAGCGTAACCCAATCCAGTTTGTGTGTTTCCGCTGCTCGCCATACAAAGCGCAAGATGGCGACAGGCGGCGACGGCAACGGCAACAAGCGGAGCGACCGGCGGCAGCAGCGGCGGCGACGCGCGCGCGCGGGCGGCAGCGACGCGGAGAGCGACGGCGGGGAGGAGGCGGCCATCGTGTACGACCACCGGTCGAAGCGCGAGCTGGAGCGTGTCGCGTCGGCGGGGGCAGGCGGGGATGCGGAGCGGCAAGAGGGCGAGGCGATGGACGAGGAGGAGGAGGCGCGCATGAAGGACCGCGCGGAGCGAGACGCGTTCGCGGAGAGGCTGCGCGTGCGGGACGAGGAGAAGACGCGGCGCGTCAAGAAGCAGAAGCTGGACGAGGACGGCGAGGCGGCGCACGGGCTGACGGCCGGCGAGGTGCGCGAGCTGTCGACGCGCGGGGCCGTGGCGTCCGCCAGCACGAGCGCCAAACTCGAGCGCCTGCGCGAGCTGTCGCGGCAGGAGTACCTGAAGAAGCGCGAGGAGAAGGAGCTGTCGCTGCTCGAGCTGCAGCTGAGAGACGAGCAGGTGCTGTTCGGGGACGAGGCGGGCGGACTGACGGCCGGCGAGCAGCAGCAGGCGGCGCTGAACCAGCGCATTTTGGACACGGCCCGCGAGCGCGCGGCGAAGAAGACGGACGCGGACGACGGGTACCGACTGCCGGACTCGTACGAACAGGTGGACGACGAGGGCAAGCGCGTGCGCAAGCGGGACGACGCGCTGCTGCTGACGGACCGGTACGAGGAGGAGGAGGTCGTGCGCACGGAGCAGGAGGTGTGGGAGGAGACGCAGACGGCGATCGCGACGGGCAGTAGGCGGGCCAAGAAGCAGCAGCAGCCCGAAAACGAGTTCGACTACGTGTTCGACGACCAGATCGACTTCATCTCGCAGCAGATGCTCTCGGGCAAGCACGTGAGCGACGAGGACGTGCGCGACGCGCGCAAGAAGATGGCGGCCGCCAAGCACCAGACGATGCAGGAGACGCGGCAGCAGCTGCCCATCTACGCGTACCGCGAGCCGCTGCTCGAGGCCATCCGGAACTACCCGGTGCTCATCATCGAGGGCGAGACTGGGTCGGGCAAGACGACGCAGATCCCGCAGTACCTGCACGAAGTCGGCTACTCGGAGCTGGGCAAGATCGGGTGCACGCAGCCGCGGCGAGTTGCGGCCATGAGCGTCGCGGCGCGCGTGGCGCAGGAGATGGACGTCAAGCTGGGCAACCAGGTCGGGTACTCGATCCGCTTCGAGGACTGCACGAGCGACGAGACGGTCATCAAGTATATGACGGACGGCATGCTGCTGCGCGAGTTCCTGACCGAGCCGGACCTGCGCTCGTACAGCGTCATGATCATCGACGAGGCGCACGAGCGAACGCTCAACACGGACATCCTCTTCGGGCTCATCAAGGACGTCGCGCGCTTCCGGGACGACATCAAGATTATCGTGGCGAGCGCGACGCTGGACGCGACCAAGTTCTCGCGCTACTTCGACGACGCGCCGATCTTCAAGATCCCGGGCCGCATGTACCCCGTCGACATCCTGTACACCAAGGCACCAGAGGCGGACTACCTGGACGCGGCCATCGTGACGGTGCTGCAGATCCACATCACGCAGCCGCTGCCTGGCGACATCCTCGTCTTCTTCACGGGCCAAGAGGAGATTGAAGCGGCGGAGGAAGCGCTGATCCAGCGCACGAGAGGACTGGGCTCGCGCATCCAGGAGCTGCTCATCCGGCCCATCTACGCGACGCTGCCGTCCGAGCGGCAGGCGCAGGTGTTCGAGCCCACGCCCGAGGGCTCGCGCAAGGTCGTACTGGCGACCAACATCGCCGAGACGTCGCTGACCATCGATGGCATTTGCTTCGTCGTCGACACGGGCTTCTGCAAGCAGACCAACTACAACGCGCAGACGGGCATGGAGTCGCTGCTGGTGCAGCCCGTGTCGCAGGCCATGGCCAACCAGCGCGCGGGTCGCGCCGGCCGCACGGCGCCGGGCAAGTGCTTCCGCCTGTACACTGCGTGGTCGTACAAGAACGAGCTGGACGTGAACACGGTGCCGGAGATCCAGCGCACGAACCTGTCGAGCGTCGTGCTGCTCATGAAGTCGCTCGGCGTCAACGACCTGCTGCACTTTGACTTCATGGACCCTCCGCCGGAGAAGGCGCTGATCCGGTCGCTCGAGCAGCTGTACGCGCTCGGCGCGCTCAATGCGCTCGGCGAACTGACGAAGCTCGGGCGGCGGATGGCCGAGTTCCCGCTGGACCCGATGATGGCCAAGGCGCTGCTTGCGTCTGAGCAGTTCGGCTGCGTCGAGGAGGTCATGACGGTGTGCGCCATGTTGAGCGTCAACAACGCCATCTTCTATCGGCCGAAGGACAAGGCGGTGCACGCGGACACTGCGCGGCTGAACTTTGCGCGCGGCGGCGGCGGCGATCACGTCGTGCTGCTCAACGTGTACAACCAGTGGGTGGAGACCAACTACTCGACGCAGTGGACGTACGAGAACTTCGTCATCGCGCGCGCGCTCAAGACGGCGCGAGACGTGCGCGAGCAGCTCGAGAACCTCTGCGACCGCGTGGAACTGCCGCGCACGACCAACCGCGCGGACCACGAGCCCGTGCGCAAAGCAATTTGCGCCGGGTACTTCTATCACACGGCCAAGCTGGACTCTGGTACCGTGGGGCCCAAGGGCGGCGACGGTGGAGGAGGAGGGGGAGGTGGTGGAGCTATCTACAAAACGGTCAAGCGCGCGCAGTCCGTGGCCATCCACCCGAGTTCGTGCCTGGTCAAGCTGGAGGAGGTGCCGCGCTGGGTCGTCTACCACGAGCTGGCCTTCACGACGCGCGAGTACATGCGCAACGTGATCCCGATCAAGAGCGAGTGGCTGCTGGAGCTCGCGCCGCACTATTACAAGTCGAAGGAGGTCGAGGACTCGCGCGCCAAGAAGATGCCCAAGACCGTCGGCCGCGCATAGCGACCGACGCTGCCAAACGACGACCTCACTCTTGACTCGATAATGCCGACTAGATTAGTGTGCATGCTAGTGCTTTGCGTGTGCATGAGGAGCTCCAGGACGCCCATGGCCCGGTTCAAGCGCGGACGGCTCGAGCTCGCAGCGTGCCGTCGAGCACAGGCAGCGTGAGCGTGAACGAGTACGTGACTCGCTCCGGGTGCTCGAGCTCAAAGTGGAAGGCGCGCAGCAGCGCGGCCGCGACGATCTTGCTCTGCAGCAACGCGATGCCTTCACCCAGACAGCGCCGCGGGCCGGCGTTGAAGACTGGGAACTGGAACGGCGACACGGCTTGGAGGCGCACGCCGCCGTCGGGTGTCTCGTGCAGCCAGCGCTCGGGCTTGAAGGCGGCGGCGTCTGGGCCCCAGACCGACTCGAGGCGCGCCATGACGTAGAAGACGGGCAGGACCGTCGAGCCGGCGGGGAGCAGCGTGTTGCTCTCCTCCAAGACGACGTCGCGGGCCGCGTCCTTGGTCGACAGCGGCACGGGCGGATGCAGCCGCAGCGTCTCGCGGATCGTGGCGTCCAGGTACGTGAGTCTGGACACTTGGGCCACAGTGGGCACCGCTTCGTCCTCCTCCTCAATGTCAAACGCCGGCAGCTCCCGATGCAGCTCGTCTCTCACTTTGGCCTCGACGTGCGGGTTCTGCTGGAGACAGAGCACGAGCCAGATGAGCGTCTGCGCGATCGGGTCCCGCCCCGCAATCATGGAGTTGACGACGGCGTCACGGAGGAACGTCGGGCTCTCCTCGTACTTGCGGTCGGCTCTTTGGGTAGCGTCGCCGTCGTCCTGCTGCCTTGAAGCGAGGAAGAGCGAGACGATGTCCCGCTTCCGGTCTCCAGTGGCGGAGGCGTCCACCGGCTTGGCCAGTGTGTCGCGGATGATGCCGAA
>JAADXY010000058.1:0-60778 GCA_023338065.1 Phytopythium montanum
CAACCGCTCAGCTTCGCCATCCGACGACGACGACGACGACGATGAAGAAGAGGATGATGCGTGCGCACTCTTGGACCGGGCCGTTCGCTCTGAATGGCGCGGCTGGACTGGTGTCGTCCGTGGCGACGACTTCCTGCCACTGCGATCGATTGGAGCACCCACTTCATCTTCGTCCGAACTCGAGTCATCCGACAGATCTGACGACGACTCGCCACTCACCACACGAGTTGGTCCCGCGCTCGATGTCCCAGGCGAGACGTGTGGTCGCGGTTGGTCCTGTGTTGTTGGCGTTGACACACCAATCACACTTGGTGCAGGGATTGCTGTTGGTAAACCCGCAGCCACCAGACCAGCAGCCTCCTCGTCCGACTCATCCGACGACGAGGACTCCTCGGAGTCACTTGAGTCCGCCTCGGCGCCAGCGTCAACCTGAATGGCTGGTGAGGGAACTCGAACAGGCAACACGTGGGCATCGGCTGGAGGAGGAGGCGTTGACTCTTGCGACGGTGGTGGCGGCGGCAATGGAGCCGTCTCGCCGTCACTGTCGAATGAGCTGGACGAGTCGCTCTCGCTGCCAAAGATGCTGTCGCTCGACTCCTCCTCGTGGTGAGGAGGCGGCCTTGCAACGTACATTCTTGGTCGCTCGTTGAGGACTTTCCCTCGGCCCAACACTGCCGAGCGAGGAAGTGGGGAGACGACACTTGAGCCAGAGGGATTAGGCGTGGCTGGACTCGCAGCGGCAGTGTTCACCGTCGGCTGAGAAGGCGTCGACGCTGCTTCATCGGCTCGTGCACTCCCTGACGTAGCAGAGTTCCGCGGAGAGGTCGAGCGCTTGAACTTGATTGAGAACTTCTCAAAGAAGTTGACGGACGACGCGATCGACTTGTGCGCGCTCGTGGCTGGGCTCACGCTTGTGTCGTCGGTGTTTTCCTGGGTAAAGACCTCCAGAGGCGTCTGCAGAGATGATGTGGAGCTCCCGCGCTTTTTCCGCTTCGTCTCGAGCTCCTCCGCCGCAATCGCTTCGTCGACGGCTTCGCTGGTGGCGTCGGGGTGCTTGCCCATCCCGAACGGGTTGGACGAAAACAGTCCCGACGAGCTGCTTCGCGAGCGGGACTGGGATCGTGACCGTTGCCGCGCGTTGGGAGGGCTGGTCGGCACTGGGTCGTCTTCAGCAGTGGCAGCAGGGGCAGCCGTGAAGTCAAAGCTGGCCAAGTCGGCAGCACTGGCGGCGCTGCTCGTCGGACTCGCGTTATTCGTGATACCAACGGCGTCAGCATCGAAGAAGCCGGCGACATTCGTGCCCGAAGACTGGATCGCGCCGAGCTGCTGCTTGAGGTACTTCTTCTCCTCGCGCTCCTTATCGAGCTGGTACCGCAGTCCGCGGCTGATGGCTTCGGCGTTCTCCACCTGCTTGAGCATCGCCTGGTACTCCTCACTCTGCTTGACCCGCGATGGCGACAACCGCGCCGCTTCACTGGCCGCAGCTGCCGCAGTCTCTGCATCTGCCGTCGCCTTGCTAGCCACCGCCGTCGCCGCTTCCACCTCCGCCTCGAGCTCCTGGACCTTGCGACGCAATGCAGTGTTCTCTGCCAGCGTTGCCGCCAATCCCTGCTCCACGACCTCCGCCTCGCGCTCCAACTTGCTCTGCATGTGTCGCTCCTGCTGCTTCAGCTTGGCGGCAAAGTCGGCTTGCTGCGCCTTCAGCCGTTTCTCCCCTTCAACTCGCGCTTGCTCTGCACTTACCGTCATCTCAGCACGAAGCTGAGCGTTCTCAGCCACCAACGCCGCGGCTTTGGCCTGCAGCTCGGCGGCCGCGAGCTCCGATTGCTCCGTGAAGCGCGCCATGCGCTCGCTGGCCTTCATGAGCTGCTTGTTGCGCTTCTCGATGATGCGCTGGCACTCCTTCATGCGGATCTCGAACTCCTGCTTCTCCCTGCCCTCGTGCACCACCTGCGCCTCGAGCTGGTCCACGCGCTGCTGCGCCGCCTCGAGCTGTCCCCTCAACGCGTCCAGCTCCGACTTCTTCTTGCTCTGGCGCACCTTGACACGTTCCTGGAACGACTCGAGCGTCTCGGCCTCGTCGTCTGCCTCGAACAGCCCGCGCCGCTCCGGGAGGCCCGCCGAGCTGCTCAAGCTGTGGTTTCCCTGTCCGTCCGCTGTTGTAGCAGTGGATGTCGCCGTCGTCGTCCCTGTTGCAGACCCGAGAGTGAAGGACGAGGACGCCGGGAACATGGTGCGCCGCCGCACGTCCCCAAACTGCTTCTTCGAGTTGGCGTTCGCCGACCGGCTGCGCGGGTTGGCGCCCATCATGGAACCGGATCGCGACGGGAACAGTGGCGCCTTGGTTACGTTCTCGCCACCTTTTTTCTCCTCTTCGGCGCCGTCGTCCCCGCCTACAGACGAGGACTCGGACGCCGACGGCGAGAAGAGACTGTCGCGCACGCGCCGGCGGTCCCTCGCGCTGTCCGTATCACCGTTGGTGGTCCCGCCGCCGGCCTTGCCGTCTGAGGTCAACCCACACAAACACACGTTGCATGTCACCACGTTGGCCGTTGTTTGGGTGTTTCTCTAGAGCGCTACCGCCCCTCCCCACGGCCAGGAAGTCGCCCACACACGGGCAAGACTTGTGGACGGCATCTGCGCGCGGGGGTGAGGGCGGAGCGGCTAGCAGAGAGGCCTGGAGACGCACCTTTGGCCGGCGATCGGAGGAACATGCTGCGCATGGTGTCGGCAAATCTGCTCTGCGAATATCAGTCACAGCGGAATGGGGAATCAGCATCAGGCCATACTCAGATCTAACGTGTCAGATCTGAGAATGTTCAGCATCTGATTCTCGTGGCCCGCTTGTCCGGCGTCGCGCGCGTGGCTGGCGGCCGTCCATGCGGCTCTTGGCAGCAGGAGCAGCGCTCCAGCGAGTTGCACGTAGGGCCGTGCCAACGGGCAGCGTCCTCCCAGCCGAGCGGTTCCTGTTGGCGCCGTTGTCGGAAGACAAGACGCCCAAGGACACACAGCGTCGAGCTCGACGCTTCGGCGCCGATGCCCAAGCACATGGAGGCCATGATCTTGCGCATGCAGGACGAGATCTGCGCGGGTATTGAGGCCGTGGATGGCCAGAAGCTCCGCACGGACACGTGGGAGCGCGAGGGCCACGGCGGCGGCGGACGCATGCGCATCCTGCAGGAAGGCGACGTGTTCGAGAAGGCGGGCGTGGGCGTGTCCATCATCCACGGGATGCTGCCGCCGGCCGCGGCCAAGCAGACGACGGAGCGCGGCACGCAGCTCAAGGAGAATGTGGAGCTGCCGTTCCAGGTGTGCGGCATTCGCCTAGTCATGCACCCGCGCAACCCGATGGCACCGACGATCCACCTCAACTACCGCTTCTTCGAGGTCGAGAGCGGCTTCGAGGACGAGCACGGCGAGTCCAAGAAGGTTCGGTGGTGGCGCTGACCTGTACGTGTTCGAGACGTGCGACGGACGGGTCGTGCGGCATGAGCATGAGTGAATGAGCGCGCGTTCATCTCGACTACAAGCGGCAGCCGGACCCGCCCGTACCACGACATGACGGAGCGCGTGCGTGCACGACTGGAGCGAGATCAACACAGAGCCCCCCGGAGCGACCCGGGCGAGCCGCAAAGTGCAGGCGGCGCGCGCTGCATGGACTGCGGCACACCCTTATGCTAGACCAATTGTATCGGGCCGCCCTGTGAACAACCTCATCTCCTAGTGCAAGGAGGCGGATCGACCGACTGGACAAGACCAACAACGTCCCCGAGTTCACCGGCCGCGTGCGTCGCCGGGCTTGTGGTCGCCCCGTCACGATCAAGACCACCGAATACGCGGCCGTCGACCGGGCTTTCCGCACCGCAACGGCCTGCGCGTCGCCGTCGTGGGCTCGGGCCCTGGAGGCCCCGCAGCCACCGACCAGCTCCCGATCGTCATCTGCGTCGGCTCGACCGTGCCGCGCGACATTGACTTGCCCGGCCGCGACTCGAAGAGGGTTCACTTTGTTATGGAGTTCCTGACCAAGAACCAGCAGCGGCTCGTGCTGACCGCAACTTTGACACGGCCGAGGGCGAGGACGTCGTGGTCATTGGTGGCGGCGACACTAACACGGACTTGAGTCCGTCTCTCGCGTCATTGTTCTTGTGATATGTGGAATGCCAACGGTTGCCTTGTGTGTAATACTTGCTGCGTCGATGCGCCGCTGCTGCAAGTTGGTGACCAACCTCGAGCACAACCCGCAGCCGCCGCCGTCGCGCGCGCCAGAGAACCCTTGGCCAGAGTACCCGCGCGTGTACTGCGTCGCCTACGGCCACACCGAGGTGGGTCCGTGTTCGGCGACGACCCGAGCAAGTACGCGCGCATCACCAAAGAGTTCGAACGCAAAGACAAAGGCGAGGTGGCGCAAATCGCGACGGCCCAGTCCAAGAAGGAGGAGAGCGGCCGGATCGTCACAGTCCCCGGCTTGGAGGAGGAGATCCCGGCCGTCGTGGGCTTCCAGAACTTGGAGCACCAGACAGCGCAGATGCTCGGGCTCCAGGTCGACCCGCCACGCTTGCTTCATCGCCGGCGACTTGAGCATTTTGCCCCAAGATCATCGTGCTGGACCGCCCTCCGGCTTCGCTATAGGAGGACTCGTACGATCCGCTCGCTCGTGTGCTGCTCGTACAGCGCGCGCTCCACGATAGGGACACTGAAAGGTACGGCACAGCATACAGCGGCTCGCCTTTGCCCGCTTCCAGCAACAAGCACGTCGTGTGTGGCTTCATGCCCTCGCACAGCCCGACAGTGTCTGTTGTCAAGCAAAAGCAAGCGCGTGGCAAGTATGGCTCATCAACTCGCTTCCCCTACTGCATTCTCGCCTCCTTCTTGCTCCTTAATGCAGCCACCGCCTCCTCCTACTCAGTACGAAGCCTACGTGGCGGGACTGCCGGCCCTTGAGAAGTAGTAGATGCTCGTGTCGACGCCTCGGTCGCGCAGGTTGCGCTTGATCAGCCGCTCGACGGCGTACCAGTTGAACCGCGGCGTCCCGTAGCCGATACGCGGCATGTGCACACTCGCGTCCATCGTTCGCGCTCGCTGAGCTAACACCTCGAGCGCCTGGTCGAGCGCGTTCAGGCGGAACGTCGTCGACTTTCCCTGTCGAACGACAGCTCCGTTGGCCACTCGCTGCTTCTTCTTCGTCGCTCCCTTGTCCAGCTGGAAGCCCTGCACGACCAGCAAGCACACGTGCTGCTCAATGGTTCGATCGGCGTCTCGATCATCAAGTGGTGATAGTGAAATCAAGTGAGCCGACCCGAGCTTCAGGTCGCCATTCCTGGCGGCGGATTCGTACTGCTGCTGGACGGTCGGTGAGAGACCCGAGAGGCAGCGGAAGAACCCGCGCGAGCTCCAGATGCCGCTGTTGTCCACACAATGCACGATGATAGCCGCGTCTGACGGGATGTGAGCAAGCGAGGGCCGGCTCGCGTCGCCCGAGCGGAAGTGGAGGAACCGGGTGGTGTCTCCGGTCAGCCGCAGCGAGTCATTCGCCGACGTCTCACTGCTCTCCGAGTCGATGGTAATCGCCATCGACTCGTACCCGTTGGCTGTCCACGCCGCCAGCTTCCGAGCTCGAGCCTTCTGCCGCCGCTCTTCACGCCGCTGGGCGATCTCCACCGCTGTGGCTTCGTCCATCTCGTCGTCCTCCTCCTCGTCCTCGTCGTTGTCTTGTTCATACCGCGGCCGACTTGCTGCTCCAGTCACACGCCGCGCCTTGGACCCAGTCTTGAACTCGGCGCACAGCTTCAGCAGCGACACTTCATCCCGCGCCTTGTTCTCGTCCGCCTTGGAGTAGTCCTCGCCCTCAAAGTAGTAGATATTCTCCTCATTGAAGTCACCTCCAGACTCGAGCAGCTGCTCGTTCTTGATTGAGTTCGTGACGGTCTCAGTCTCTGCACCAGTGACAGCTCTCCTTCCGAGGATGTGCTGGATGTACTCTTCATCCAGCGGCTTGAGCAGCGCGTCGTCGCCGGCTCCGTCGTCCTCCAGCAGCTTGTGGAGCCCGAACTGGATCATCTCGAGCAGCGTCTCCTCGCTCTCCGCCGACGTGTCTCCCCCTCCTTCGTCATCATCCTCATCATCGCCTCTGCTCTTCCGCGCAATGTTCCGGATCTTGTCGGCCATCTGCATCTTCTTGAGAGCGCGCCGGTAGATGCTCTCTTCGACCGTGTTGGCGCACACAAACTTGATCACGTGGATCGGCTTGGTCTGGCCCAGTCTATAGGCTCGAGCCACCGCCTGCAGGTCCGCCTGCGGGTTGTAGTCCGAGTCCACGAAGATCACAGTGTCTGCTCGCTGTAGGTTGAGTCCGACACCACCTGACCGAGTGCTGATGAGAAACACAAACACGTCCGGGTCGCTGCGGAACCGCTCGATCGACTGCCAGCGCTCCTTCCCGCGGACGGACCCGTCGATCCGCTCGTACGAGAAGCTCTCGAGAGTCAGGAAGTCCTGGATGATGTCCAGGAACGCGGTCGACTGGCTGAAGAGCAGCACGACGTGGCCGTCGGCCCGCAGGCGAGGCAGGATCTGGTGGAGGACGTACAGCTTGCCGCTGCTCTCGTACAGGTGGCTGCCTTCATCGAACGGCTCTGGCTCGGCGCCAGGGAACAAGTACGGGTGATTGCATGCCTTCCGGAGGTGCGGAAGCACGTTGATCAATGAGATCCTGTTGGCGTGGTTCTGGGCCACGTGCTGGATCTCGTCGACCTTCTTGGCCACGATCTTCTTGTAGTAGACGCGCTGCATGGCCGAGAGCGGCGTGTGCACCACGATCTCGGAGATTGGCGGTAGCGTGAACGAGTCGTTGACGTCCTGGACCGTGCGCAGCAGCAGCAAGGGCGACAGGATGCGCTTCATCCACCCTCGCGCTCGCTCCAGCTTGGGGTCAGCCGTCTTGTCTCCGCTCTCTTTGACCGCCAACCGCTGCGCCTTGGCGGAGAAGTAGTCGCGGAATGACGCCTCGAACAGCGAGTAGTCGTCGAAGATGCTCGGGTTGAGCAGCGACAGCAGCGCGAACAGCTCGCGCAGATCGTTCTGGATGGGCGTGCCGGACAGCACGAGCTTGAACGGCGCGTGTAACTGCGTGGAGATGGCCTCGTACAGCTTCCCCTTGGAGTTCTTGAGCCTGTGGCCCTCATCAAAGACTGCTACTTCCCAGCTCACGCGGCCGAAGAAGCCAATGTCGAACAGCACCATCTCGTAGGAAGTGACCAGCACGAGCGGCTGCAGTCAACAGTAGCACAGCGTTAGAGCCACTACCATCACAGACTCACAGCATGGAGGCTTACGTCAGCTTTCGAGCCTGTGACCGTCGCTTGCGCGGCCGTGCGGTCAGCCTGCGAGCCAATGTACATGGCGGTGGCGACGCTCGGCGCGAATCGCTCGAACTGCTCCATCCAGTTGGGCAGCACGCTCAGCGGCGCCACGATCAAGAACCTCCTGGTCGTCTTTTGCGTCTTCCGCTGCTTGTCCTGGGCCGCGTCTTGCTCCGCGATCGCCGCCAGGAAGGCAATGACCTGCAGCGTCTTGCCGAGTCCCATCTCGTCGCCCAGGATGGAGCTCAGCCCCTGCGCGCGCCTGGCCAGCAGCCAGCGCAGCCCGCGCGTCTGGTACGCATGCAGTTGAACGGACTCCAGCAGCACCGGCGGTTCGGCCAGCAGCGCTTGCTGCGTCTCCGCCGCGTGCGCCGCCTGCACCGCCTCGAGCTTGGTGATCAACGCCTCCATCTTGGGAATGCTGTCGTTTCAATGCCAGGTCGCGTTTGAAGTGACTCATTAGCTCGAATTGAGCTCTTCGATGAAAATGATTTCATCGCATATATCCATTTCCACAGTCCATTTTGTTATTCATTGTTGTCTTTGTATTTATTACATAAATGCATATATCTTATAGTAGAGGTTTGCCATCGGTTGGACAAAGTTGCCGCTGCCAATAGTGAATGAACGGCAGCAGCATGGCACAGGATGGTGGAGGAGACGCCAGCGCTCCCCCTGCGCTGCTGTCGCCTCGCTACTACAGCCTGGCGGACTACCTCACGCCAGAGCAGGCCGCGGGCTTCTTCTCGCTGCCTCACGCTGCGCAAATCGCCACGGTGGCCGAATACCTGGACTTCCTGGGCCGCCAACCGGCCGCCGCGGACTTCACATCGTCCTCCCGCGCGGCGGTGGCTCACGCCCGACTCCGTACAGCGGACGCGGCGCGACAACCGAACGGAGAGGAAGAAGAGCTGGATGAGGGAGTGCTGGCGCTTGTACTGGCGGGGAGGGCACGCAGTGGCTTCGGCGCGTTCGGGACGGACGCGGACTTCCTACCACAGAAGCCGCTGAGTCTCCAAGTTGCCCAAGTCGTCGAGGAGATTGGACACACGTACGCGGTCGAGACGCGTCGACGTAAGGGTAGCGAGCCACCTCCGCCGCCGGTGCTCAACAGCCGCAGCTTCTTCTTCTACTGGTGCCACGCCGAGAAGCAGAAGCTGGTAGACATCCGACTGAAGCTGGCGAACCTGCGGGAGCAGCAACGCCGCCAATACTGGGAGGCAATCGAGATTGCTGTAGACCACGTCATGTGCCCCGACTGCATAGCCTTCTGTGATCAGCTGGCGGTCGTCGACGGCGCTGAGCTAGTCGTGCAGGACCCACAGCAGCGACGCGTATTCGGCGCCAAGTATCAAGAGAGTGGACGTCAAGGTCGCGTTGATTAGATGTTACCGGGCCTCTCGCTCATCAGTCCTGCCGCGCGATCCGGCGCAGCTCATAGTGGATCTCCACCGCCGACGGACGGGCCGCCGGTTCATACAGCAAGCACCGCGCCGCCAACTCCGCCACGCGAGGCGGACACTCACCCGAGACGACCGGCCTCAGCTCACCCGCCGCGACCATCAGCGCCAGCTGCGTGCTTGTCGCCGGTCGCTCCTGCGAACTGATGGACGGCTGTATGTCTCCGCTGCTGCTCGCCTTGCTGCTCGTGCCATACGGGTGGCGACACGTGTCGAGTTCGACGAGCAGCACGCCGAACGAGTAAACGTCCGCAAGCTCAGCGTACTTGCGACCTTGCAGCACCTCGGGAGCCATCCACGCGACGGTGCCCATCTCGCTAGTCATGGTGGCCAGCACCAGGTCATCCCCGTCGTCGCTCCCGATCATCGCAACCGTGCGGCTGACGCCAAAGTCGCTCAGCTTGGCGTCGCCCTCGGCGGTCAGCAGCACGTTGCGCGCCTTCAAGTCGCGGTGCACGATCGGCGGGTCGAACGAGTGCAGGTACACGAGCGCCTGGGCGACTTGCAGAGCCAGGAGCAGCTTGTTCTTCAGCGTCTCCGAGTCTTCGAACCAAGCTTCAGTGATGCTCCCGCTGTCACTCATCGCGCGAAGTTGGGAGCCCAAGTCGCCTCGACTCATGTATTCCATCACCACCGAGACGTCCACGAGTGTGCTCCATGCAACGCCCATGAACGTCACGATGTGCGGGTGCTCGAACCCAGAATACAGCCGGATCTCGGCCATGAAGGCCTTGAGCGCCACGAGATTGCGCGCACTCTCCGGTCGCAACTGCTTCACCGCCACGGTGTGACCGCGGTACGTTGCCTGGAACACAGTGCCGTGGCCACCAGTAGCGAGCTTGTTCAGGATCTGCAGCTCGTCCTGCTCGATCCGGAACGCGAGAAGCGCCTCGTCGTTGCGGATGTCGTTTGACAGGTACTCGCGAGCGCTTGAAGCCCTTGCAGCGGCGTCGAACGACCCGATGAAGTGGTGGTGATCGCCCAGAGCGGAGGATGGAGGAGTCTTCGTCGGTGCATCGTCATCGTCGCTGCTGCTGCTCAGCTTGTCGGCCGACAGCGCCGTCTTCCCAGACTTGGCGGCGTACTTCCGATACCCAAAGACCGCCGCCCCGATCGCGACCAGGGCGGCGAGGCACACGATGCACACGATCAGCGTCGTGTCTATGGGGTTGTCACCAGTTTCAACGTTAGTTGGTCGCCACCACGAAGCGAATCAAAGCATTCGACTTGCGGGATGATGAAGAGGAGCTGACAGACGAAGAGGTAGTCGATCCGGTGCCGCGATACTTCTCGTTGAACAGAGTGTCTAGGCGTTCAAGGCACCAACCACGCCGTCAGATAGTGAGGACGGGAGTCCAGGGTATTATCCTTGGCTTACCAGTGATGACGCAGAGTAGAGCGCCGTTGAGCGTCAGCGTCGTCGCGCTCGAGTCTTCACACGTCTCTTGAGTCACGGTCGCGTCGAAGACGAAGGCGTCGGACTCAAAGATGGCGGCGTCGGACTGGCGGATCTCGAACGTGTCGATGCGGTTCTGCGTCAAGTTGCTGCAGGACGTAGCGGTCAGCACAGTCATTACACGGCCACCAAATTCGAGAGCGACAACGTACAGTTCCTCGAGCGCAGGCGGGAACTCGACGCCTTGGATGGTTGTCAATCCACAAGCTCGGCAGTACCTGTTGGGGACACGATTCTGGGTCAGCACTGTGACCACAAGGCGTCTTCCACTCCAACCTCCTCCACGCTCACAGCCTCTGTAGTGTGTCTGGGAACGTAATGTTGACCAGCTCTGCGATCGCGTTGGAGTCGAGGTTCCTGAAAGAGTAAAACACGTTACCAGTCAGGTGGGGAACGCATCAAGAGGACGACATGTCAGTCTCAGTGGCACGTACAACTCCTGCAGGCTCGACGGCAGCGTGAAGTTGGCCGACGTCAGCCGGTTCATAAAGAGGTAGCTGCGTCAAGCCAGGACCACAGTCAGTCGATTGTAGGTGGTGCCCGATGAGGACGTTGTCGTACAGCGTGCCGAGCGTGTCTGGGAGCTCGAACCCGTCCATGGAGAGGAGGTTGTTCTCGCCAATGTATCTGAGCATGACGAACAGCACGACACGAGTTAGCTGTCGACGCTAGGAGAGCTCTGACACAGCGACACAGGCACGCACAGGTAGTGCACGGACTCTGGCAGCTTGCCATCAGGGATCGAGCTCAACTCGTTCCCTTCGAGGTCCCTGTGGAGATCACAACACCATCAGTGAGGTCGGGAGAGACTGACAAGGCACGAACAGACTCGCCACGTACAGCTCGACGACGGCAGGAGGCAGCTCGATGCCGTCCAGCGACTCGATCTCATTCCACGCGAGGATAAGGTGCTCGATGCCCGTGTCGGTCGAGAAGTTGGCCGCCGTGATGAAGTTCGAGTCGAGGAATCTGACGCCATTCATCACCTCAGCATCCGTTTTACCGCCCTGTACGTCCATGATAGCGACCGCCACTCACATTCGATAGGCCGGCGGGTAGCTGTCGACGTGCTGGATGCCCAGCGTGTCGACGCGCAGCACTTGGACGCCTTCTTCCTCCGCCACGGCCCGCGTCACGACCGAGCAGTTGGGGGACAGCACGACGGCCTCGCTGGCGTTCGACGGCGACTGGAACAGCGTCACGACGCTCGGGGCCTCGAGCCCGACGTCTTGGCAGACCGCACCGGACGCCGTCGGCGCCAGCAGCAGCGCCAGGGAGGTCCATGCGAGCGGCCTCATGCTCAAGAGCGCTCGGTTCGGTCTGAATGTTCGCTCAGCTCGATTTTCAACCTGCGGACTGGTTTAACGATGCGCGTGGATTGGCTGAAAAGGACGAATCACGGGATTGTATTGGTCAAAAAGAGGCAGTTAATTTTTTGTGATGCGCATCACCAGGTCAAATGCGTCAGTCCACCGAGATGTGCTCGCGACGACGATCACGTGACGACTGACGCGCTCTTGGCTTTCTTGGCGAGCTTCGAGACCCGGTGGTGGCTCGCCGCCTTGGTGCTGGCGACTGGTACAAAGCTGGCTGGCTGCGGCTGCTCCTGTTGTCGGGACTCGCCTGTTGTGGTCTTCCGCAAACATGTAGCTCGATCAAGCTCGGCCTGCTTCTGGCCGTTGGCTCGGTGCTGGAGCTCCACCTCCTGTGCGAACACAACCAGTCGACGCTCCTACAGTTGCCCGCGCAGCAGATGACCGCACGTGACCAGTGAGAAGTGGGTGCGGACAGCGCGAAGGCGTCAACCGATCGACGAACGTACGCGTTGCTCAAGCCGAGTCTCCGCCTCCAGGATCGAGCTCCGCTCACGAGCCAGCTCTTCGCGCTGCAAGTGGATCGAGCCGCTATGTAGCTCGACACTGGCGATCCATCGTGCCAAGCGGTCCTCGTGGAGCATCAGCTGCTGCTCCTGCTGTTGTGACCACTGCGTTCGCTGTAAAGCGAGTGCACCATCCGCACTGGCGAGTGTGGCTTCGCGTCCAGCAAGTTGGGCTTCGCAGTCGGCGAGAGCTCGTTCCTTGCTCACGACCGAAGCTTCACGCTCGAACAACTGACTTGTCCACAGCTCAAGCTTTGCTCCCACACAGGTAGTGAGTGTGAGCAGCCTTCCACTCGGACAAGAACGCCTCAAGGATGTACCTGTCGTCGCTGGTCGTTCAGATCCGCAACCTGTCGATCCTTCTCGTCTCTCCAGACCTGTTGCTCCTCTTGGAGTCGTTGCTAGCGCCATCGTAGCCATTACCACAGTGAGTTGGTTGGTTGTGAGCTCTGAATTAGCCCAGAGCACGTACCTCCGCTTGGTCCACCTTTGCCGCACGAGCCTCAAGCGAAGCCGCGGCGGATGCTTCGTCACTAGCCAACTGCTCGAAGCGTTCACGCTCAATGGAGCTCTGCAGACCCAGCAGCTCGGCCTCTTTGTCTCGAAGGACGCGCTCCTTGGCTTTCAGCTAGCAACTCAGCGGGATGTCAGTCCCAATCAATGAAATGCATCGGCCTTCAAAGAGCAGATGCTGCTCAGGCGTACGTGTTTCTCGCGGTCCTCGATACGCTCTCGTGCCAAAGCCACTTCCTGCGAAGAACCACAAGCATCAACAGACCCGGTAGAGGTTCTCAAGCAACGCCTTGATGCGGGGCTTTGTACCTGCTCCTGGAGACTCAGCGCCGCCTCTCGCTCATCCCAACTGTTCGCGTCATGCGCCGGCGCTGGAGGCGACGGCACCGTCGTGTACTGTTGAAGCGCCTCGTGCAGTCGCGTCTCGAGGCGAGCGATCTCTGCAATGCGATCGTCGAGGCGCCGCTCCTTGTCTTCGGCCTGCTCTAGCGCAGCTTGTAGTGCCGCCTCGATGGCTTTCACCGCACGCTCGCGCTCCTGCATCAGAGTTCAGTAAGCCAAGCCAAGATGGCTCCAGGAGCGTCGATGACAAGCGAGAAAGACACCTTGACGGACTTCTGCTCCTTCACCAGCGCAGCCTGGGATGCAGGCAGACACGTGAGTGGGCTAGCTGCCGCTGTGAACGTACTCAGCGAGCGCGTCGCTATGGCACCCTGAGAGCGTTTAGCTGCTGCTCTTCTTGCCAAAGCTGCTCTCTCGACTGGCGCAACACCGCCTCTGTTGCAGGCAGGCAAGTCGAACAATGGCGGTCAGATCGCTGGTGGCAAGGGTCTAGTACAGAACCACCGTCTTGCCTGCGAACAACCGTCGGCGGTCGCTCTCCTCGCAGTCTCCCTGCTGGTCCAGACGCAACCACGTCAGCTCGGAAGGCAGCCGTCGGCATCGCTAGCTGTTACAGTGGAGCACACCTCTTGGTCGTCCTCAGGGTCTGCACTGCTGTTGAGCCTCCCCCACGACTCGTGCAAGTTGTCCTTGGAGGCTTGGACGTGGCTGCGCAGTGACTTGAAGCCGCCAGTCGCCGCGATCGGCTCCATCACAGTGGCCGAAAGCTAACGAGAGGACGCACACCAAACACGAAGGTGATGTCTCCCAAAATAGCGATTGATGTGCACTGATGGAGCCTCCGCGACCACGTGATGGATAGTCAGGTAAGTCCGTCTAGGTGATGACAAAGTCGTCGACGATCGTGTCTTCCTCGCTGGCAAAGACGTCGGCCTCGGTGACTTCGTCCACTCCAGTCAAAGTGCTCACCAGCATGCGGTTGAACGCCAGCGAGTTGTCCAGGAAAACTTGGTGGCCAGCCAAGGGCACCGTGAGCACTTGGACGCGCTGGTGGCCCTCAAACGTGGCTGCGAGCTCGTCTCCGTGCTTCCGATCCATCCAATCGGGTCCCCCGCCATAGATGAACGTGATCGGGACTTTGATGGACGCCGGCGTCAGGATCCCGCAGAGCGGTTTGCGAGCGAAGACGCCCTGTCGATAGCGAGTTCAAGTCAGAGGAGTGAACTCATTGGGACAAAGAGAGGGACGCCTGCGTACCGGGAGCAGGTGCGAGTGCATGGCGACCTCGCCAGACTTTGGCAGGGCCCAGTTGTGGTACCAGTAGTCGCTGACGCTCTTGGCGGGGAGGCGGCCTTGGCGGATGGCGCTAGTTGGCGGCATGACACCCGTGCGTATTGTGGTGAGCAGGCGGACGAACGTTGGGCCGACCGGACCGGCAAACCGCGCGACACTCTGTGGGGGAGGGAGGTGACAGTGTGTGGGGTCAATAGACAGCATCATGGATGAACGAAGCAGTCGAGGACGAACCATTGGCGTCAGGCGGAAGTTCCAGAAGAAGCGGAAGATCCGGATGCCGATAGACAAGGAACCGGGTTGAGGTGGGAGGCCGACGCCAGCGGGAGACACGAGCACCAAGTGCTCGACGCGGTCCGGGTACTTGACAGCGTACGAGCTGGCGAACATAGCCTGTTGGGGGGGGGGGTGAACGCCTCGTCAGGGGAACTGCAGGGCGTCAAGGTGACGAGAAGGAAAACGCCTTACGCCCATGGAGTGACCAGCGAGGTAGAACTTGTCGATCTGTTGACATCACAAGTCGTTAGATGGTGTGCGTTGCTCTCAAGAGCAACTGAGCCGCACCACCTTGAGCTCTTTGCGCCACTCCTCAACAGCGTCGATCATCACCTCATCGACGTCATCGCACTGGCACAACAAGAGGGGGGTTAGCGTGTCTATAGACAATTCGAGCAGAAGTAAACCATTCAGCGGACGTACATCGTAGGACGGGAACTCGGGGCGGAGCGACCTGCCGGTGCCCAGCCATTCGATCGCATACTGCAACCAAGACAAGCCCTCAATCAGCCTCCAAGTAGATCGAGAGAGCGCGTAGGCACCGACAGCTCACCACGTTGAAGCTCTTGGCGAGATCCTCCAAGTTCTGGAACAGCAGCCAACAGTAAGAGCAGCGAACGCTTTGGCACCACCTTCACAGCTTGACAACGGAACTCACACAGGCCCAGAGTGCGTTGCCAGCAGCGAAGCCATGCACCAACACCAGCGTCTTGGCTGAAGCTGCCTCAATCCCCGTGCACGGTACGTGGACGGTGCCAAGACCCGCGATCTTCATCAAGTGGAACGGACTCGAGACGTTGCGGCCAATGAGCTCGCGCTCAAGCCGCTCGAGCTCCGACGCGCGCGCTGGAACCCAGAGCTTGGCGTGCGACACGGTCACGACGGCCGGTACGAGCAAGTAGAGGATCACGAAGCCGTCTGGGCAGGACACAAGGTTGTTAACCACTGCATGGGTGTATGGAGGGAGCGATAGGAGGCGTACACAGCACGGCGTCGTCAACGAGCCGCCAGTGGGGCAGTCGCGCCTCAAAGTCCCACATCATGGCGACGAAGAAGGCGGGCGCGACGACGTCAATGAGGCGCGAGACGCCGTTCGGACTGCTGGCCGGCAAGTCGACGCAGAACATGGCGAGACTGTGGAGCTTGCGCTGTGCGAGTAGCAGCGCCACGAGCATGGCGAGCGACACGAACAGCGCGTCACGGGCCGACGCGTCGCTGTCTGCCAGTTGCAGCTGGTCCGAGCGCGCGTACACTTGGGCGGCGGCCACGGCGGCAAGCGACGCTAGAAGAGTGACGCCGACGGTTGAAAGAGTGCGCGATGGAGCCGTCAGCAGCTTCCCCAGCAGCCCGTAAGCCGCCCAGACCGGCGCGAGCAGCAGGACAAGCAGCATGACGATGGAGACGCGCAGCGGGGACGGTCGGCGACGCCCAGGGGTCTCTGGAGGCGGTGGTGCGTCCATGACGACTGGCTCGGCCTGATGCGGGGAGCAGGCAGCTTTGTGACCGCAGGAAGGTCATGTGCTTTCAGAAAGAGTGTGGTGTGGTCCACCCGAACTGGAGATGCCCATCTCCTTTGTGACAGAATGATTACGCAGGCACTTTTACAGAATGAATGTGAATACAAAAACGGACTGTAAAATATGAGTGTTCCATTCCAGGAATGTATGTTTGAGCCGGTCAGAAGTCGGAGTCCAAGCCAATCCAAGCGGTCAGAAGCCAATCTGCGGGGCCAAGTGACCTCCACCACCACTAGCGACCGACGATGCTCAAGCTGCTCCGCCCGATCGCCGCGACTACCGGTACGACCACACTCGCTAGTCACGTGTGAGGCCTGGCTGGCACTGACGGGCGCGTAGCGGTGCTGGTCGCGATAGGCGCGGCGACGAACGGCCGGCTGTGGGAGTGGGTGCCGGCGAGCTACGCCAAGCTCGAGCAGGCCGAGCGCCGCATCCTGCAGCGCGCCATCCCGCGCGAGTTCGAGATGACCAAGGTCGCGCAGCTCGGCACGGTTGTCGTGCCTTGCGTCGAGGACCGGCGGGCGCCCAACCTCGTCATGCTGCACGGGTTTGGAGGAGGCAACGCCGTCTGGGCCAAGAACCTCGCCGAGCTCTCCAAGCACTTCAACGTGGTGCGTACTGGCTGGCTCAAGGCTTGACTAGCGCGAGTCTAACGGACGCTTTTCTGCATCTAGTATGCGGTGGAATGGATCGGTGTCGGGCGGTCGGACCGGCCGGACTTTGAGCACAAGGATGTGAGTCGCGGTGTGCATTTCCGGGATCAAGATGGGTAGGATGGAGACTGAGTGTGGTGTCGTGTCATACCGCCACGCAGTTCGACTCGGCCAACGAGTTCGTGCTCTCGTCGTTCGAGAAGTGGCGCCAGGAGATGCAGCTCGACCAGTTCCACCTGTGCGCGCACTCCATGGGGGTACGGCCACTTGAACCGCGGTGTGATGTAACCAGCCAGCTAACTCCTTCTGCCCGACTCCCACAGGCGATCTTCGCGTCCTCGTACGCCATCGAACACCCCGAGAACGTCGACGTACGTTCCCCTCACTCTCTACGTCATTGACCCTGCGTGCACCTCTGACGACCGTGAAACCATGCAGCACCTCGTCCTGGTCTCGCCCGCGGGAGTTCCTCGCCCGCCTCCGCCGCCCAAACCGGACTCGGAGGAGGCTCGCAGTCGCTCGTGGCTGCGGCGCACCGTGTTCTCCGCGTGGGAGAACGGCGTGACGCCCATGTCTATCGCTCGCTTCGTCGGTCCGTACGGCCCGCAGCTCGTCAGCAGCGTGCTGCACAAGCGCGTGTCCTTCATGCCGGCCAACAGCGCCATGCGCGACGGCAGCGTCGACATGGACGACTTGAGCGAGTACATGTACCACAACTGGGCCCTCAAGGCGAGCGGCGAGCGCACGATGACGACCCACCTGGCGCCAGGAGCACACGCCGTGCGGCCGCTTGTGGACATGCTGGACCCCGAGGCGATCAAGATGCCGCTGTCCTTCATCTACGGCGGCGAGAACGACTGGATGGACTACCGCCACGGACTCAAGGTCGTCGAGCGGTTCGAGCGCCAAGGGAAGCGCGTCGATCTCCACCGCGTGCCGCACTCGGGACATCAAGTGTTCCTCGACAACCCGGACGCGTTCAACCGCGTGCTCGTCGACTGTCTGAGCGCTGAACCGAGCGCCATCGACGCGACCATGACCCTGTAAGGAATCCGTCGACTCTTGCAACTACAGCTCGATGCTTGTGCTTTACCCACCCCAACTCGGTTAGCGAACAAATAGAATCCATTCTTCCCACCTCCATGATGCTGCTTGCCTGGTTGAAATGCACGACTCTATCGTCTTGACACGACGATCATCGAGAGCCGTGGAGCTTCCCGGACAACATCCTAGCGCCAGATCTAACTGGGAGGAGCCGCAACACCCGAGTCCTGTCGGAGAAACGCTCCCTTCTCTCCTCCTACAAGCCTCAATCCCTGAAGCCGAGGCGAAGTCGACAGCCACTCGCCAATCCGCCAGCCCAAGGACAAGAAGACTGCCAAGCGCCAGTACTGTCAAGCCGACATGACCATGCGTCAGCTCCTGCTCGCTGCTCTCCTTGGAGCCGCTTGCTCGGCGTTTGTTACCAGTGCGGCCGACCCAATGCTGAGCGTCAGCGTCGGCTCCGAGCCGCAGCTGAACGACGTGGCGGGTATCGTCAACAAGAACGCGGTGCTCAAGAGCAACAACGTGGCCATCACGTCCAGTAGCCTCGCGTTTGTCCAGGACGACATGGTGACGCTTGAAGAAGCGGTCGACAGCCTCCCGACTGGTGTCTTCTTGACGGGCCAGCAAGAGCCGATCTTGGAAGACGCGGAGGCTACTGATGGCAACAACCTGGAGGCCAATGACGGAGAGGTAGTGGAGCAGAGACGTCCAAGCGGTCGGCTCTTTCGCCAGCGCTTTTGCTTTCACCGCGACTCGAACGTGGTCTGCAGCTGGCGCTACCCCCTCTGGTATTGGTACATTGCCGGCCGGCGCGTCTACGGGCATACGTGCTTCTACAGCAAGGCGATCGGCCCGTTCTTCTACTGCTAAGCAGGACCAAGATGTCGGCTAACTGCCATCCGTTGCATCAGTTGATGTAGTCGTTCAAGGTAACGCGAGTGTCGTATTGAACCGAGAGCCTTCCACTCGTTCAGCCACCTACCTTCCTTCACATCCTCCACATCCACCTGCTCTCCACTCTGTGCGGCTCCCTCCCCTCGCTTGGTCGACGCCTCGTCCTCCTCGATGAAGCGGATGTCGAAACAGTTGCGCTCCGTCAGCGCCTTGTACTCCATCTCGATCGTAATGAACTCGCCCACGAAGCTGCCAGTCACCCAAGATGGACAGCTCGCAGTGTGGTCATCGGGTCCGTGGTCTCAGCTCCACGAGCAGTCGGCGCGAACTTGACGATCGCGTCGATCTCGGCCTTCACGTCGCCAGTGAGCTCGCCCACGACCCCCAACGCGTCCAGCGTCTCGATCAACTGGCTCGGGTTGCGCGCGCCGAGCAGCACGGACGACACGTGATCGTTGGACACGCACCAGGCGATGGCGAGCTGCGTGAGGCTGCAGTCGAGCCGCGTGGCGACGGCCTCGAGCTCGCGAGCGACCGCGGCGTCTCGCTTCAGGTTGGCCACGAACATGGCGTACGCTGGCTCGGCGAAGCGCGAGTCGTGCGGGACGACTCCGTCGCGGTACTTGCCGGTGAGCACGCCCATCGCGAGCGGCGACCAGACCGTCAGGCCGAGCTTGTGGCGCTCGTACAGGTCCGCGAACTCGAACTCGACCTTGTTGCGCGTCAGCATGTTGTACTGCGGCTGCTCGACGATCGGACGGACGAGATGCAACCGGTCGGCGATGGCGATGGCCTCTTCGATCTTAGCGGCCGGCCACTCGCTCGTCCCCCAGTAGAACGCCCAGCCCTGGCGGACGATGAAGTCCATGGCGCGCACGACCTCCTCGACGGGAGCGAACGGCTCGTAGCGGTGGCAAAAGAGCACGTCGACATAGTCGAGCTGCAGCCGCTTGAGCGACGCGCGCGTGCCCTCCACGAGGTGCTTACGGCCGAGTCCTTGGTCGTTCGGCCCGGCGTTCGCCATGTCGGAGCCCATGAAGAGCTTGGTGGACACGACGAGGTCCTCGCGGCGCCACAGACCGGCCGCTTCGCCCTTCTTGATGGCGCCACCGAGCAATCGCTCGGCCTGGCCGTTGCCGTACGCCTCGGCCGTGTCGAACAGGTTGACGCCGCGCTGGAACGCCAAGCGCATGAGGTCGTACCAGGCGTCGACCGTGAAGGCGGCGTCGAAGTGCATCCAGGTGCCGAGCGCGAGCTTGGACACGAGAAGCCCCGAGTCGCCCAGGAAGCGGTACGTCATGCGAGGCTTGGTGTCTATGGCGGTGGACGAAGGCGACGGCATGGTGGATAGAAGCTCGAAGACGCTCGAGTGGTGTGGTGGATAGGAGGCGGAAGCAGAAGTGAGAGCTCACAGGTATGTATAGCCATCAAGAGATGCATAACGCGCGGCTGTCAGTCAGCTCCACCGACTCATTTGGTCTCCGTATGAATGTGACCAAAGTCATGCCTGGATCATCATGACGATCACGCAGGCGTGATGCACAATGGTATCCTTATGAGACGACGACCATCGAGAGTCACAGAGCGTTCTTGGCAACACCCACCCTAGCGCCAGCTCCATCTCGCCGATTCGCCAGCACTCAGACTATACAGCCAAGCTCATGGATCGTCAAGCCGGCATGACCGCTCGCTTGCCGCCGATACCAACTCGGCCCCTAGTGGCCGGAACACCCCATGTGCCCAGACCAAGTCGATCGTCTGAGCACGCTCCTCATGCTCGCTTGTACGGCGACTGACAGCGCGTTGGACGCCACGCCGATCGTCCGAGCGCGAGCCGAGTCCGACACGTTGACGATCGTCCACGTGCGCTACGAATCCGACAAGTTGCTGACCGGTCGAGTGGGCTGCGGGTTTAAGCTGAGCAACGTGGATGCTATCGTCCACAGCTGACGGGAGGGTTACGTCCTGCTCTTGGAGCGTGGCACTCTCACGTTCTGGTCCTCTTGGCGGGTCTGCAAGAGTCGATCGGTCATGGACGAGGACAAGACGCCGGTTGCCATCGGTTGATCCAGTCGGTGAAGTCGTTCGAGATAACGCGAGTAACGTGTTGGGCCGAGAGCCTCCCACTCGTTCAGTCGCCTTCTCCCGTATGCTCTGCGTCCACATGCTCTCCACCATGGTTTGTTCCGCCCCCTCGCTTGGCGGACGCCTCGTCCTCCTCGAGGAAGCGAATGTCGAAGCAGTTGCGCTCCGTCGGCGCCTTGTACTCCATGCCCAACGCGATGAACACGTCGACCTCGGACTCGCACACGACGCTGTCGCCCTGGTCGATCTTGGTGCCGCCTTTCAAACGCACAACCCGCTTGAGCCCGCGGTCCGACAGGGTCCAGCCCTTCTTGCGCGCGTACAGCCGCATGCTGCGGTTGAAGTGGTCGCTCCCGGTGAAGTACAGCATCGCGAACCCGAAGCTGCGCCGAGGGTAGACCTTGATGTCGAGGCGTCGGTGTCGGTGCACGGGAGACAAGCGGCACACGCCCATGTACGTATCGCAGTGGCCCCCACGGTGCTGCGCGTAGTTGTGCGTCAGGTCGTCCGTGAGGAACCCAGACTCGTGGAGACGCTTGAGTAGTTCTGTAGTGCATCGCGAACACGCCCGACATGACCAGTAAGTTGACCAGCGTTCAGACAACATATTGACTTCCAAAGACGTACCAGGCATAATGCGGCACTCGTCTTGGTCCGGGTTGGTGATGAGCACGTCGCAATCACCAGAAGTCAGCCTGCCTCGACGGTACGAGCCACAAGCGAACGCCGTCGCGTTAGGAACGAGTCGGTGGACCTCTTCCACGACCGTCTGCTCAATCTGCTGCGCCTCCGCTCTGCGTCATACACAAACCAACGTCAGTCCAGCACCACGACGCGGATCATAGAGGTCTCTGAAAGGAAGACGCACCTCGGGATCTTGGTCAGCAAGTCGTCGTAGTGCTTGAGACCGATCTGCTGCTGTGGCGAGAGAACCGACCCATCGCTTTGACGAAGACTGTCCAGAGACTTGTACCCCATACTGTGCACGTGTCGACACGGTCAGAACACAACAGCAAGCAGCGAAGCGGCAGTCATGACAGCTCGGCTCGTACTTGTAGAGCTTGGCCGCCGTCGCGGGTCCGACGCCCCAGATGCGCGCCAGCTCGATCAGCGCTCGAAGCCGCGGGTTGCTCTTCTTGGCCTCCAGCTTCTCCAGTTTCCCCGTCTCGAGCAGCTGGGCGACCTTGACTCGCAGTCGCCCTTTGGCCCACCATAGCCCCTTCAGGTCGCTGACGCTGCTCACGCGAGTGCGCATGGCCTTGAGGCTCGACACGACTTTCTGCGGGTGAGTTGCGTGTTGAGTGAGTGTACTGCAGGTCGAGAGAGCACTTGATCAAGCCGAGCTTACCTTGTACATGTACTCGCGCCAGATGTCGCGCTCCACGTTGAGGAACTCCATGAGTTCGTCGAGCGGATCCGTCAGGTGTGCGTTCAAGTTCGCTTGCAAGACTGTTCGCCATCACCACATCAAGGTTAGAGCTCGGAGTATCCTGCGAGTCCATACCGTCAATCAACGTACGCGAGGACTGCTGACACACGAACGTCTCGGGCTTGACGTGTCTCCGGTTGTCTCCACCACCCTCTCGTCCACGGTCCGAGAGCACCACGAGTCCAGGGTTGTTCTTGAAGAACGCGGTGGTGCGCTCTTTTACCAGCCAGTCCTTCTCCGCCTGCAGCTTGGCCATCTCTTCACCAATATGCTCGGTGTCGATGCGCACAGGCGGCGCGCGTTGAATCTCGCCGGTGCCAGCGCGGTGCGGGTTGGATCCGTCGCCATCGTCGCTCTCTCCTTCATCATCAGGGTCCACCTTGTCACCTCCAGCTCGCGAGCGAACGTCGCCTTGCGCCGCCTGCTGCTTCAGCCACTCGAGGTTCGAGTCTGGAAGCGGGACGCGGTGCTCCCGCAGCATGAACACGAGCCACTCGGGCGTGTATGCGCAAACTCCGTCGGGAGGGAACGTCTGCTCTCCAAAGTGCTCTCTCGCCTTGGTCGCATCCAGCTGGGCACTGACAATGACGACATCCACGGCATCCCAGTCCACTGACGGCTTTGCCGCGCGATTGTGGTTCGTTGGCGCGGTGACAGTTGCCACCGAGCCGCCGAGCTTGACGACCATGTCCTGCCAGATCTCCAGCCGGCGGCGGCTCACGTCCGGGCCATACGGCACCAGCAGCACGTACCGGCCGGCCAGCAGTCGCTGCTCAGGCCCCGCCGTCTTCTTCCGCTTCGCCTGTGCGGTGCCGCTCGGCGTCTTCCGCTTGCCCGCCATCACCTCGGCGCTGCTGGTCGCTGGCGATGAGGACAGAGGTTTGCAATCGCCGCGTCCCAAGGTGCCAATGCTTCTCTGCTCACTGCTGCTGTCGCGCTGGTCCGCTTCCTCCGCCGCCAGCTCGTTAATGGCAGCAGCAGACGCATCCGAGTTGCCATTTGCAGCCTGGGAATCGCCCAGCAGCGCGTCCAACCGCCGGAAGAAGCGCTGCTTGTCCCGCATGCTGAGCAGCGCAGCGTCCATCACTCACACGCGCATTTCGGAAGGTTGATGGCGCCAAATATCAAGTCAAAGAGAACGCGACGCTTCAGTATCAGTTTAAAGAGAAATCGAGGTAGTACTTGGTCGAGCAGATCAATTTGACATCCATGGACGGGAGCAAAGTGATGGAGGGCGGGGCGTCTGCTGCTGCTCCTGCTGCTCCTGCTGCTCCTGCTGCTCCTGCTGACACCGCCGCATCGGCGCTGGTGCCCTTCTCCTTCCGCAACCCGTTCCACGACGCGCTGCGTGATGCCTCGCGGTGGTTCCCGATCGCTGACACGCGCATCCGCATCGACCAGGCGTGGAAAGCGGACGGACGCGGAGGCACCGACATCGGCTTTGGCGCGTCCGTGTACGACGCTGCCGTCGCGCTATCGCTCTACCTCGACGCGCACCGTGACGTGGTAGTCAACAAGCGGGTTATCGAGCTGGGGGCTGGCCCGGGGCTCGTTGGGACTGTGGCCGCGCATCTTGGCGCGGAGAGCGTGGTCGTCACGGACGGAGATGAAGCCTCCGTGGCGCTGACCAAGCACAACATCGAGATCAATGCATCAACCATGACGTCCGCGTGCGAGGCAGAGAGGTATCTGTGGGGAGATTTGGAGCACCGCCTCTCCCAGCCCCCGCTAGCTCCATTCGACGTGATTCTCGGCGCGGACATCGTCGCGTGTCCGTACGCAGATGCCTTCGAGCCGCTCGTGGCGTCGCTCAAGGCGCTCAGCAACCAGAAGACGACAATCTTGCTGGCGTACAAGCGGCGCAATGACTCGGAGCAGAGCTTCTTCGACGTGTTCGAGCGCGAGTTCGACGTGGTCCGCGTCGACGACAGCGTGCTCCACGCGGACTTCCAAGGCGGCGACATTGTCGTCTTCTCCGCTCGACGTAAGAACTGAAGCGAGAGCGATACTTTCGTTACCTTGAACGACTACCTGAACCGGTGCAACTGATGGCAGCCGGTGTCTTGGCGCTGCTTAGCAGTAGAAGAACGGACCGATCGCCTGGTTGAACACGCATGTGTGGCCGTAGATGCGCCGGCCGGCAATGTACCAAAAAACAGAGCGGGTAGCATGAGCTGCAAATGACGTTCGCGCCGCGGGAAGGCAAAAGCGCTGGCGAAACGCGCGGCGTTTTTGCTACGTGTCTTCTCCATCCTTGGCCTCCGGGTTCTCCTCATCGCCAGCGAGCTCCGCGTCTTCCAGGATCGGCTCTTGCTCGCCCGTCAAGAAGACACCAGTCGGGAGGCTGTCGACCGCTTCTTCAAGCGTCACCATGTCGTCCTGGACAAACGCGAGGCTACTGGACGTGATGGCCACGTTGTTGCTCTTGAGCACCGCGTTCTTGCTGACGATACCCGCCACGTCGTTCAGCTGCGGCTCGGAGCCGACGATGACGCTCAGAAGTGGCTCGGACGCGCTGGCAAACGTGATGCAAGCGAGTCCGAGGAGAGCAGCGAGTAGGAGCTAGCGCATGGTCATGTCGGCTTGACGGTACTGGAGCTGGACAGTCTTGTCCGGTTGCTGGTGGATTATGTAGTGCCCAGAGAGCTCCGTGGCTCTCATTGATCGTCGATTCGCTCGCTACTGCCCTCGCACCCGGTCGAAGTGATCAAACCCGTAACCAGCTGAACTGTCCGTATCTAACTTCAACGTGTGCATGCACCGTTCCCCACTCGAACAGAGCGCTACTTCAAATAGAGCGCTGTAAAGTGTCCAATGAACCAGATCGCCCTGTTAGATCGGATTCCCGCCTCCTCCGCCGCCATGCCGCTGTTCCTGGCCAACCTGGCCATGTCCAGCTTCTTCCTGGCGCTGTGCTACGTACTCGCAACAGTCCTGACGGCCAACAAGTTCGCTGAGGTGCGGCGCGCGCTGCGGAGGCGGCACCAGCGCGCGGGCTGGAGCACAGTGCAGCTGCTGATCTTGAGCGTGGCGCTCGGCTGTTTGTTCCGCGCGACCACCTTCTCGACGCTCTGCATCTTCGACTCTCAGAGCGCAGCCGCCCTGCCGGGTGGTGGCGGTAACGGACTGCTGCACCCGACCGGTAAGGGCGGCGGAGGTGGCGTATTGCTCCCACCACCGGACGTTGAAGGCGAAGGAGAGGACGCGAGCGGAAGTGATGATGCTGCCGGCCGCCGAGAGAGACAGGAGCTCGACTTCTACAACAAGGTCGTGGCCGTGCTCTTCAACCTGCCCGACTTCCTCTTCGTCTCGTCCTACCTGCTGCTAGTGCTCGTCTGGGCCGAGGCCTTCCAGTCGGTACGGCCATTCTCCTTATTGACCGTCCAAGACGTTGACTGAGCTGATAACATACTCACTTGCAGTCACGGCGGCACTGGTTCTCGGCCGCGAGCTTCCGCCGGCGGTGGATGATCTTCTACCTCGTGTTCAACGGCGGGCTGTACCTGACGCAGGTGGTGCTCTATGCGAGCCTCTTCCTGCTCGACAAGCACGGCATCTTCACGGACGACACACAGGACCGGCTCACATTGATCCCGTCGCTCATCTTCTACCTGGTGGCGGCGGCCGACCTGTTCCTGCCGCTCATCATCTTCTCCACGTGGGTCTATCTGACGCTCACGCTCGCGGGCTTCCCGTTCAAGTCGTCGGCCACGCGACTGAGACTCAAGCGCGTCGGCCGCGTCGTCATGGCCTGGAGCTTCGGCCGCATCGCCTACAGCGTCATCACCCTGCTGACCTTCACCAAGGTAAACGACCTGGACCTGGGCAATCGATGCCAGAATATGGACGATTGATACTGACGGTGTGGTCAATATGTGGACAGGGATGGTACAATGTGGACAGGGGGAACGAATCGGTGCGTTGAAGTTGTTGGTGCGGTGCGATTTGATATAGCGTTCTTATTCGCCTAACATTATCGTTGAATGTGGACGGTGTCCAGGTGCAGTCGATGCTGCTGGTCGCAGTGTTCTTCGCGGCCGAGCTGATCCCCGTGTACCTGATGCTGGACGCCAAGTTGCTGGCGATGCTCTCGGTCGACGACTACGAGCCGCTCCTGGAAGCCTCGGACGTGTTCCACTAGACCGCTACTACCCCAGCATTCACGGTGACCTCAATCCATGCTCGCATTCCAGTTCAACGCTCCTGGACCTCCGAGAATAGCCCCCGCTCGGCTTTGCATTTCACACTCCAATCGAGTGTTCAAGGCTCGATAGAATGACGCACGACGACCACGCGCTTGACAAGGCGATCGATGTGTGGGAGAAGAAGGCGAGTGGACTCGTCGCTGATGCTCAAGTGGAGCTGACCCAGCGACGCAGTCGGCTTGAGCTTGACATTGAAGCGAACCCGGTACGCATGGAGCTTGTATATGTTGCCGGTCGGTTGGTCAACTGATGTCTTTCGATGGTGATAGCTCCCGTTCCAACCTTCGCCAGTGCTCATGCAGCTCATCCGCAGCACTCGACAGCCGCGATCGAGTAAGAACGCCAAGCAGTCTATGAGGGCCGTCGAGTACCTGGAGCGGAAGGTTTGCTCAGTGAGTACTTCAAGCCCGACAAGCCCCGACTCTGACTGGCTTGGCTTGCGGTTTGTATGCAGCTGGAGGCTGAGATCCGTCAGCACTACGAGCTTGAGAACGCGCAGCACTGCGCCGCGAGGAAGCAGCTGCACCTTCAAAGCATTGAGACTCGGCGGGTCCTTGTTGATCGGATCGAACGAGACTACTCCGCGCTCTGCCTCAAGCTGCAGATCAGCCCGAGTGCACTACCAGCCTCCCAGTCAACCACTTGCGCTGCTTTGGCTTTCGAGAAGCCTTTGGACTGCGACCGTGAAGAGCAAGAGACGAACGAGTGGCTGCAGACGCACTTGCAGCAGAACTGGGTGGCCCAGGAGCGGTTCAACGTCCAAGAAGCCTTCACGAACCAGACGAGGAAGCTCCAGGCCGACCTGGACGAGTACCTGGAGCAGCTAGACGCCGACTGTGAGGTCGAGAGGCAGCATGTGCTGACGGACACGCCGACTCCGTCTATGCCGATGCTTGGGGCGTCCAGGAAGCGACAGCAGCTCGGGTCAGAGGCGACGAGTGCAGCTGTTAAAGGCCGGGATGTGAGCGTGAAGAATCGCAAGCTGGACGAGCTGCAGCGTCGACTACAGTCGCTCAAGGAGGTGCGAGTTGTGAGCCAACCACTGGTGTCTCGCGGTCATTCAGTCGCCCACGAGCGCGGTGTGTTGTTACCAGGACGCGGAGGTCGAGAGGAAGGAGCGGATGGCGCAGATCGGTCGTCAATGTGCGCACCTGTTCACTCGGCTCGACTGTCTGGAGACGGAAGCCAAGCTCGCGCACTTGCTGGCGGCGCAGGAGATGGAGGAGATGAAGGCGCTCGACCACCGGGTCGCAGACTTGGCGTACGTCTGTATGAGCAGCACTTGCATGTGCTTGGAAGGATGCTGACTGCTGTGTGGTGGCTCTGTTTGAAGGCACCGCGCGCGTGGCTCACATGCAGTATATTGACTAGTCCTCGCTCCTCGCTCCTCGTTCCTTGCTCCTCCTCCTCCTCTCCGATCGCCACACACACAATGTCAGTGGTTGGTTGGTCCATGAACCATCTCCATGAACCAGCAAAGCGTCCGTCCGTCTTCTTGTCTTGGTCAGCCGATGAACAGGACAGCTAGACGATGACGGGCGAGAAGTCGAAGAGCGGGCGGATGACGAGTGCCTCCCAGTCGACGAGCTGGAAGAAGGACTCGAGCATGGGCAGGCGGTTGCCCGCGACGGCCGAGGTGCTGCCGTACTTGCCCCGGATCGACATGTCGAAGCCCCCGCGCTCGTCGGTCCGCCGCGAGAACTTCCACATGAAGCACTCGTCCGTCCAGACGAGGTGCTGCGCGTCGTTCGTGGGCGGCACGACCGACTTGCTGATGATGGCGAACGTGTCCTTGTCGATCGACACGCGGCACACGAGCGTCATGGCGTGGCGAGGGAAGCTCTCGCCGATGAACTGGTGGATGTTGCGCGTCAGGTACATGTTGTCGCTCAGCTTCTTGAGGATCTGTAGGCGGCATCAAGTCGCTCAGTATCAGTCCTCCGGTATGGCATCTCCTCACCCAAGGGCCGGACGTACGCAGAACTTGCTGCGTCGGCGGTGGAGCAGCTCCTGCTTGGCCTCGTCGTGGAACATGGTCCACGTCTCGTTAAATACGCGCGCCATGTCCTCGCCCGGGAAGGCCTTCTCCGAGAAGGCGTGCAGGTACATGGACTTGGACTCGCGCTTGGTCTGCCAGTCCAGGTACGTGTCGGCGTCTCCGCTGACCTGGTACTCGAGCATCTCCATGAGCGCGTCGCGCGACGTCTTCTCGAGCTCCTCGTCCGCCGGGTACTTGACGTTCTTCATGAACTGGATGCTGTCCGTGGACGGCGGCATGGCCTGCTGGATCTTCTCGGCGAACCGCTGGCGCTTGCGGTTCTCGCTCAGCAGGAACTCCTTCTGGCGGCGCAGGCACTTGGTCAGCTCCATCACCTCGACGTACTTCTCGATCTTGCTCGAGCGCTCCAGCGGCAGGTCCGACTTGTCCTGGTTCGCGCGCGCCGCGATGCGGCTGGCCAGCGTGTTCTCCAGTCGCACGATCTCCATCCGCATTTGCTCATTGTCGGCCTGTTCAAAGAGGTGGGGAGGCGTCAGTACGCGGACTATGGAGGGCGAGAAGGGACGAGGAGAGGCGTGGGGACTTGTAGCGACGCTTACGCCCGAGTTCTTGGCGTACGGGCGCGCGCCGTAGGCAGAGGACGCGTCTCCTCCGCGCGGCGTGGCGAACTGGTCGTCGTCGCTGTTGCTGCCCAGCAGCGCGAGCGCGTACTGGCTGTCGGCGCCCAGCTCCACCGCCATGGTCTTCCTGGTCAGGTCTTGGCTGTCGGGGCGTCGTCAATGCGCGTCGTCAATGCGCGTCGTCAAGGCGGCGCCGGCGGTCGGCGACTTCCGTCCGCTTCCTGCTTCCTTCCTTGCTTCTCCTCCCGGTTGCGCTTGTTCCGCGGAGGCATGCGGGCAGGAGAGGCTGACGCCTCCAGACCTGTTATAGTCGATATATTGACCTCCAGTTGCCCATCTCGTCAAGATGATTGCATACTGAAGTACCCTGCGGAAAGAGATGACACAGCCCTTTCCAGGTGGAAAAGCGATAGGGGTCACATACCGTAACTGGCTTGCCTCATCGCTTGTCAATATGATAGTGTGGGACACATTATTATATATAGAAACACTCATCTAGCGTGGTGAAAAACATTATTTTGCTTAAAAAGACTAGGTTAGCGTGGCTGCGTCCTAGAATACACCGATTGAACCGGTGCAGACGTTGGGATTCCGACGAGGTGTGCGTCGTTTGAGCTGCGGTTTGTATGGGCTCCAGCGTCGGCAGGTCGAGTGACAATCTGCCCGTGTGAGTGTGAGTGAGTGATCCCGAAGGCCTCGTCACGCCACTCGGTCCTGTGGCACTGTGCGGCGCTTTTCCTTTTTCCCGCCCGCTGACGACACTCCATCCGTCCTTGGCTGCTGGCGGTCCCTGATCCGGGGGGCTCGTCAGTCTTGCCTCGTCAGTCTCCGTCACTCCGCCAGTCTCCGATTCCCCGCGCTCCCCACACACACACACACGCCTAGCGAGCGCTCCCAGCCAGCCAACTGCCGCCCGGACTTGAAGTGTCCAGCCGACCAGATGGGCGTGGAGACTGACCGTCGAGCTGCAGGTGCGTCTTCATCCTCTTCGTCGTATGAAGGGGGATGATGCGCCGCGCACTTCAATGTGGACATGCCTTCCTGCCGCTTCATTATAAAAAGGCCGGCGACGAGATCTTCGGATCGCCCGCCCGCCGCACCGAGAGACAGGATGCTGACAATGCGGTGGCTAACGGCAGGCGCGGGCGGAGCGGACGTCCCGACGGAGGTCCCGCGGCTCGTTCGCGTGGCCGACCCGCCGCCGCTCGAGTCGCCCACGCGCGCGCCAGAGTTCGCCGACTGGGACGTGTACACGCCCAGGAAGCCCTACGTACGTGGGTGGCTGGCTCCCTGGCCAGTGGGGGAGGGAGCACGAAGGGAGACCCAACTGACGCTGCTGCTGTGTGGGCAGGGCGTGCTCCGGAACGACCGCACGCCGCTCAACACGCCGTACACGCCGCAGCTGGTCAAGCTGCACATGACGCGCCACGACGAGTACGAGTCCCGCGCCGAGCTCGACCGGTCCGAGAGGAGCCTGCTGACCCGCGCGGCGGCTTCCGTCCGCGCCAAGATCTCCATGCTCGCTCGACCCGTTCGTGCCATTCGGTACGTCTGTCCTGGGCATTAGCGAGAGAATCGTCCCCACCAATTGAGTACACTAACGGACACATGCGGATACCGACCAGGACGGCGGTGGATACGGCGGTGACGTGGCTGGCGCCTCGCTGCGTCCAGCGATCCTCGGTCTTCACCCACGTCCGGCCATGGGCAGTCTCGTACTTGACGGCCGTCATCTGCGTGCCGATCGCCTGGCTGTGCAGCCCGCTGGTGATCGCGCTGGCCATCTTCACGTCGCCCGTGTGGTGCGCGGGGCTCGCGGCGTTGGCTTTGCGTCGGCTAGTGCCGCCGGCTCATTCCCACGCGCACCACTTGGCCGAGTACCCGCACGGCTCGGACCTGAGCACGACGACGGAGGACGACCACGACGAGCTGAGCCCGCCGTACCTGTCGTCCGCGTACCGCCAGGCAGACTTCAACGGCTCGCGGCTCGGCGGTTGAGGCGGACGCTTTGGCTCAGTTGGAGCGCTGGCGTCGTAGTGGATGACGCATTTGGGCGTCTTTATTCTCTCCTGCATAATAAGTATTCATTCGTCACCGGACCTATCGAGGAGCATGACTGCGTTCATTCAAACCTTGGCGACCGTGACGACGACCGCAGCGACCGCGAACAAGCCGCTGAAGACGAAGAACTCGCCTGAGAACTGGAAGCGCCGCGTCCGAGTGGCCTTCCCACCGCTCCACACACTCTCAGGAGTCCGCGCCACGTCGTCTTGTAGGCTGGAAGAGGGCTGCTTGTCTACGCTGCTTCCCTCAAGCGACGCCTTGACTGCCGCGCCTTGGATGGGATATGCTTCTTCGTCGCGTTGGAGCCGGACGTCGAGCACCGAGCCGAAGAAGTCGGTGATTGGCACCGAGTCAATCGACCGCCCGAGAATGTCGGCGCGGTAGTCGGGCGTCGAGAAGAGCACTCGCGGGTTGTAGAAGTTGAAGAGGTCGCGCAACGTGCCGTTGCGGATGCTGTCGCCGACCTTCATCTGCTGCAGGTAGTCGAGCGTCGAGAAGGTGAAGCGGTCGATGACGGACAGCCCGAGCTCCGGGTCCGAGTGGTGCGCGTACGAGTTCTCGCCCGTCTGCGAGCTGCCGATCGTCACGACCTTGGGCGACACGATGGCGTTCGACAGCGACCCGGCCTGGCACGTGTCGACCATGAAGAAGATCTCGTTGTACCGCTTCTTGACGTGCATCTCCTGGATCGAGTCGGCAATGTCCTGGCTGGAGATTTCCTCGAAGTCCTGGAACTTGAGGAACCCGTCGCCGCCATGACCCGACATGTAAATCTAGAGCGACATGGACAGTCAGCACGCACAGTCAGCTCCGAAGCTCTGGATTGTGTTTGCTAGTGAGCTTCGCTCTCGTACAAAGATGTTGCTGTTCTCGTCCGTGTCGAGCTTCTTGGACGCCGGCGTGCCGGGTTCATGCCGTCCTGTATCGGATAAGAGAGCACGCTAAGTCTTTCGTCCAGTTCAGTGGCATGTAGTCGCTCTCGTACCGGTGAGCACAGTGATGAAGCTGGCGACCGACACCTCCGAGCCGCGGTAGTCCACCTCGACGTTCTTCCCGTAGCTATACAATGAGTGGGGGGGGGGGGGAACACCGTGAGGACCATGGTACACTAACACCACCAGGACTATCCCACGTACAGGTTGATCTTTTGCGTCCGGCTGTTGAAGACCTGGCCGGGGAAGCAGTTGCGCGCGTTGCACGGGATTTGATCCGCCAGCATGAGGATGATCTGTTCATGGGGTAATGTAGCGCGTCAGATACTGCCCAAGCGCGTCACACAACGCCCATACGACGCGCCAAGTACCTGGCTGTCGGGGATGCCGAGCCGCTTGACCGAGTGGTACAGCGACAGCGCGTTTGCCACGTGCCGGTAGTTGCTCCAGAAGCGCGACGTGTCCACCTGCGAAATCGCTGTCAGTTCGGTCTACCTCAGCTCGTATATACAGAGGCGATGCGCACGTACGATGACCGCCCAGTTGTTCGTGTGGCGGCGGTACTCTTCCGCCTGGACGTCCCCGGAGGCGCCCACCAGTGCCAGCAGCAGCAGCAGCAGCGCGGCCGTGATCGCCCCCATGCTCTCGAAGCTCTCAGCGAAGTGTTGTTGGCCACAAAGTTCGCATTTGACAGCCGTTAGGTTCGTGTTTTCTCACCGCGCCCCACATTAGCGTATTATATTTTTGAGGTTAACAGTACGCTTGTCTTGCAGCACAACGGATCAAGAGCAAGCGTTTGTTCCAGCCAGTATCGGAGAGCGACGTTCAACCCGGCGTCATGGCGGGGGCGACGTTCGAGGCGCTGGCGCGCGTCAAGAAGCGCGACGGGCGCGTCGAGCTCAGCGACAAGGGTCTGCGCTGGACGCCCGACGAGGCGGTTGAGGGTGGCAAACCGGTCGTGGTTCCCTGGAGCACGGTGCTGGACCAGCAGGTGTCGTCTTTGACGAGCGCCAAGGCGATGGTGCGGTTGCGGCTGGCGTCCAACGCGACGCTCGTGCTCGAGTTCCTGGGCGAGAGCGGGCGCCTCGAGGACGCGTTCAAGGCGCGCGAGCATGCCAAGCGCGTGATCGCGCGCGCCATCCAGGGCGGCAGCGGTAGCAGGCGGTCGAGCGCCGCGCCACTGTGCAGCGCTGTTGAGATCAAACAGCGCGCGGCGCTGCTGGCGTCCAATCCGACGCTCAAGCGGCAGCACATGGAGATGGTGAACGAGGGCCTGATCTCGGAGGAGGACTTCTGGGCCAGCCGGCGCCACCTGATCGCCGCGGAGGCCAGCAAGCGGCAGAAGATGGGCAAGACGTCGGCCATCCTGACAGACCTGACGGGCGACAACGGCGCCAGCGGCAACGTCGTCAAGTACAACCTGAACGCCGAGGTGATCCACCAGATCTTCATCCAGTACCCGGCGGTGCACCTGGCGTACAAGGCGCAGGTGCCCGACAAGATGACCGAGACGGAGTTCTGGGGAGCCTTCTTCAAGTCCAAGTACTTCCACCGCGACCGCAAGGCCGGGCACGAGGACATGTTCACCAAGTACGAGGAGCAGGAGCAGCAGATCGCGGCCACCTCGGCGGTCGACCCGCGTGGCATCGTCGACCCGCTCGTAGACTTGACGTCGACCAAGGAGGACGCGGCTGTGCACCACGCGTCGGGATCCGTGGCCAAGCAGACCAAGGAGGACCAGTCGGTCATCACGATCGCCAAGTTCAACCGCCACGGAGCCTACGTGCTCGACCCGGTGCATGCCGGTAAGCTGCAAGCCGACGGGCCCAAGAAGCCCAAGCCCGGATACCACGACAACCTGGCCGACGCGACCTTGCTGGACGACTTGGCGGGCAAGAAGGTGGCGCCGTACAACCCGCTGACGCTCGAGAACGAGGCGCGGTACTTCCAGCACGAGGCCAACGGCGAGCGCGAGGAGCACGACACGAGCGCCGCCGAGATAGTGCGCGCCACTGAAGCCTTCCGCTCGGCGTGTGCTCAAGGCAGCATTTCGCTCGACCGCGCGTTCCCGAGCGCGTCGACGGCGTTCGACGTGCTCAACGAGGTCATTGCGTGCTCGGACCCGACGCACGACTCGGTGTCGGCGTCGTCGGCGTCCAACCTCGCGGCGGGTGCCCAGGCGGCCGAGTACATCCCGAGCGAGTTCAAGAAGCAGCTGTACAACCAGTTCCACGACGTGAGCGAGCTGCTGCGCCACTTTTTGTCGTTCAAGGCCCGCGTGGCGCGCGGAGGGCCGGACGGCGGCGCCGAAGCCGCGCGCAAGCTCAGCCGGATCGTCGAGAAGATGGGCTCCAAGTACGACGAGCTGGTCAAGATCCGCGAGGCGCTGCCCCCGCACGAGAAGAACCACCTGGCGCCGCTGCTCAAGCCGTACGACGACCAGCTCAACCTGGCATTTTTATAAAAAAAAACAGGCAGATAGTAGCGCGAAAGGAAAGGAGATACGCACTTGGAGGCGGGCACGTAGCTTGCTTGCTTGGTTCTTGGCGCTGCCGTCTTTGTTAGAGCTCTCATCGACTTGGACTTTGCTGCCGCACTTCGATGAAGTCAAGCGTCGATGTGTTCGCCCGCTGCCGAGTTCTTCTCGCCACCGGTTTTGTCGAAGCAGGGAAGCAGCAGCCAGAAGAGCGCGAGGGCGACGACGTACACGGCGGCGCAGATGCCTCCGATGATCGCGATTTGGTCGTCAGTGGAGACGCCAAAGTCCGTGTAGCGGGGCATTGTGATGGCGAGGATGACGCCCACACCGTTCTCGATGAAGCGCCAGGCGTGGACGAAGAGCAGCTTGGGGGTGCGCAGCGCTGGGAGCGCCGAGCCGAAGCGCGCCGAGAGAACCGACGCGTCGACGACGAAGAACGTGAAGAGCGGGAAGAAGACGATCGCGCGAGGCAGCTGGGCGAGTAGACTGTGGCTCGGGTGTGCGAGGCGTAGCGCCGCCGTCGACGCGATCGCGAGCACGGTGATAGCACCTCCGTACGCGACAATGACGTATCCCTTGGTCATGGCGACGAGCAGGATGACGCCGAGGCGGAAGATGAACTGGCCGCAGAGGAACATCAGCGTCAGCAACTTGAGCGCGAAGCCCTTGTCCCGCTTGCCGATGTACACCGCCACGCCTCGGAGAAGAGACAGCGCCGTGAGCACCACGGCGAGCACGTCCAGGACCTTCCACTTGCGGTAGTGGATGGTTGCGTTCGCCTGCAGGATGAAGATGGGCATGTCGCGCACCACGGACTGCACGAAGGTGACGTACAGCTGGCCGTGCTTCAACTGCGCCGCGCGTTCCTTCTTCGCCTGTCTGGACGTCTGTTGGGCCGTGTCTGCTGACATCGCCGCGTCTTGAGCGGTAGCGGTCTCGTTGTGGCCGGCTAGAAGCTCGGGGAAGTGCGACGACTCGGCCTGCTCGCCCGCGCTGGCGACGTACACGGTCTCGGTGAGCACGCGCAGCTGCAGCAGGCCGAGGAGGAACCCGACGGCCTTGTTGAGCACGTTCACGCGCGAGTAGCGGTTGGGGTACGCGGTCTCGAGCCCGACGCCCACCAAACCCATGACGAACCCGTTCACGACGAGGAAGGCGATCGAGAGGATGTACTCCTCGATCCACTTGCGCTCGATGTACTCGGCGTTGAGCACCACATCCGTCACGACCGTCGCGACCTCGTAGACGGCAAACAGCGTCTCCAGAATGCCCTGCAGCATCGTAGCCAGCGTCGAGCTCGAAGCCGCTGTGCTTGGTGAGTGTGGCGATGCTTGGGCAGTGCGGGGGGGGGATGCCATTGCTTCGTGGGAGGAGTGAACCTACCTTCATCTGTGTCCTGACTGAATGGTCCCATTGCAGGCATTTTATTAAAGCTTTGTGATTAATCGGGGCAGGTTGAAGTGGTCACAGGAGAGAACCGGCTGTCAAAGTTGCTGTTGACCATGGGTCACTTTACCGCTCCTGTGATCCCAGAAAAGTGGTACGTCGTACCACGATGTTTTTTAACCAATCAGAGTGTAATTTGTCATTTCGGACATTCACTCGCGTTGTTGACCACCACTCCCACTTCGGTTGAATACTTTGACACTTTGACAGTTGGAGAAAGGCAACACGAGAAGGATGGAGGCGACCGCTGATGCTGGCGGCGGCGGCGGCGGCGGCGGCGGCAGCTCGAAGCTAGAAGGCACTGCACAAGGTCCAGGTGGTGGTGGACATGGCGGCTTGGGCCCGGCGGCGGCGCTGAACCTGTCGTTCGCGGGCTGCTGCCGTATGCTGGAGGCGGTGGAGCGCACGCCCAAGGGCGACACCAAACTGCGACTGCTATTCAGCGACGCGCTGCGGAAGGAGATCGGCGAAGGCGACATGTACCCTTTGCTGCGGCTCGTGCTTCCCCAGCTAGACCGTGAGCGCACGTACAACCTCAAGGAGAAGAAGATCGCGCGGGTCTTTGTCGAGGTGCTGGGCATGTCGCCCGCGAGCTCGGACGCGCAGAAGCTCGAGCGCTTCAACGACCCGACGGTTGTGCAGTCCAAGTCGGTGGGTGACTTCGCGGCCGTGCTGTACGAGGTGCTGCAGTACCGCAGCCTGGCCGGCAACACCAAGTTCCAGCACACGCTGGGCGTGGTGAACGAGCTGCTGGACGCGCTGGTGCGCGCCGAGACGCACGCCGCGCGCAAGAAGGTGTTCATGCGGCTCGCGACCGAGTTCCCGGCGCTCGAGCAGAAGTGGATCGTGCGCATCATGCTCAAGGATCTCAAGATCGGGCTACGCCACGAGCGCGTGCTCAACTTCCTGCACCCGGATGCGTCCGAGATGTACAATCACACGAACGACCTGCACAAGGTCTGCACTGAGCTGCGCAACTCGTCCGTGCGGTACGTGCCCAAGATCGAGCCCTTCCAGGTCTTCTCGCCCATGCTCGCCAAGCGCGTCGACTTTTGCGAGTGCACCAGCGCCATCAACGCCGACGCGTTCATCATGGAGCCCAAGCTAGACGGCGAGCGCGTCACCTGCCACGTACAGGACAAGGAGGTGCAGCTCATTTCGCGGAACGGCACCAACTACTCGGACTTGTATGGGCCTGGAATCGCGCCGTACGTCCTCTCCCAGCTCACGGCGGACGTGGACTGCATCCTGGACGGCGAGATGATGGTCTGGGACAACCTTGAGTACCGTATGCGCGAGTTTGGGCTGCTCAAGGGCGTCGCGAACGCCATGAAGGCGGGAGAAGATACCCACCGCTGGCTGTGCTACGTTGTCTGGGACGTCGTGTACTTGGGCGGCACCAGTGGAGCAGCCGATCGCCTCATTCGGGAGGTTTACAAGGGTCCAGGCCAGGTGAGCTCCGTCATGGGGCTTCCGCTCCATGTACGTCGCCAACTGCTCGTTCGGCTCGTCAAACCGCTGGATCACCGCGTCGTCATCATTGAGCAGACGGTCGTCAACGCCAAGTCAGCGAAAGAGCGGCACGACATTGTGATGGCGGAGGTTGACCGGCAAGTCGCGAACGGAGGCGAGGGCGTCATCCTCAAGGACGTGAACGCGCACTACATGTGCGGCGAGAGCAGCCGGAAGACCAAGAAGTGGATCAAGCTCAAGCCCGACTACGCCGGCATGACGACCAACCTGGACGTGATTATCCTCGGGGGCTTTTACGGCACTGGACGCCGTCGAAGCGGCGATGTCTCGGTATTCATGCTCGGCGCGCTGTCGCGGTCGATCGATGAGAAGGCGGCAGAGGAAGCGATGAAGCCTGGAGCCGCATGTCCCGTGTTCTACACGTTCGCCAAGGTCGGGACGGGGTACAACTTGGACGAGCTGGAGCAGATGCGCCGAGAGCTCGAGCCGCACTGGCAAGTCTGGGACAGCGACAACATCCCGCCGCATCTGAACGGGTGGAAGCCGCTCCGCAATGACGTCAAGCCCGACGTGTGGATCGATCCGCGCCACTCCAAGATCCTCGAGGTATACGGCTTCGAGCTCACGTTCACCAACTTGTACCAGACGGGCCTCACCATTCGATTCCCTCGCTGCAAAGCCATCCGGACGGACAAGGAATGGTACCAGTGCATGACGGTGCAAGAGCTCAATGCCACGCGCGGTGGCATGTTCAACAAGCGCGCTGCCGACGTGGCGATCGGCCAGAAGAAACCAGCGAAGCGAGCAACGAAGAAGCATCAGAGCTCGCTCGTGCGGGCTCCCGGCGGTGTTCTTGCCGACTATTCGCAGCCAGTGCTGGATTCTATTCAACCACGGCATGACGTCTTCCATGCGCTCGAGTTCTGCGTCCTGCCCGGCAAGTACGAGGCCAAGGCCCCCGAGAGCGTGAAGGCTTTGCTGACAACGGAGGGCGTTTCATCGTCGCAGGACGACAACGACCTTGTCGCGATGCCCAAGCAGGCGGTCGAGAAGATACTGCACGCCTACGGCGCGACGATCGTGCAGAACGCGATGACTGGAACGACCAACTACGTGCTGGCCGCGACGGACGCGGGGCTCAAGGTGGCGAACCTGAAAAAGCAGGGGATGTTCGACATTGTGCGGCTGCCTTGGGTCCTCCGCTGCATCACCAGCTCGCAGGTGGTGCCAACACAAGCTCGGGACTTTGTCTTCGCGACGGAGACCACACAAGCGAAGCTCGCAAAGGAGTACGACCAGTTCGGTGATCACTTCACGCAGCACGTGCGTCCAGAGGAGCTGCGCGCGATGCTGAAGGACGTCGTCGCCAAGATCGGGAAGGCGGACACCCAGTGGCAGGACGCGGTGCGAGCGCTACCGGACGAAGAAGCCGAGGCGATGGACACCAAGTGGACGTTCCTCTCGCATTGCGTCGTGCACTTTGACACCAGATCGGACCACTCGGCCAGCAACGCGGAGCGAATGATACTGCTCAAGCAGCGCGTCAGGCTCTACGGCGGTGTGATCGCGTCCGAGATCGACGCGAGTGTGACGCACATTGTGGTTCAGTCACGAGAGGCGGCGCGGGAGCTTGGGCCAGCCATTCGACAGCTCCGACGCACACAGCAACGCGAGCCTCCGGTAGTGACAAGCGACTGGGTCGATGCGTGCATCGCGGACCAGACACAAGTTCCGGTCTCGGACTTCTTCGTCCCGGTCTAGCGACCGCAACGGAACAAGGTGAACAAGGTAGGGAGGGGGTCCTGCTATATTACTAGTTGGGGACGCAGGCTCACTCACGACATGAAGGCGTCTTCGGCGCACCAGTCAAAGTCGTCGAAGAGGAACGGCTTGTCGGCTTCGTCGGCGCTGCTGAACACGTCGTCACCCTCGTCGTCCAGATCGCGCTCCTCGTACACGAGGTGGCCGTCGACGTGCTGCGCCGTGAACTGCTCCTCGAAGTTGCGCGTGTCGAGCGCGCTCTTGAGCCGCGGCACCATGGGCGGCGCGACCTGCTTGGCAGCTAGCGCGTACCAGTCGACGTCGTCGAAGAACGGGTGCGCGAACACGTCGTTCATGCCGTTGGGCCCATTGCCGAGCCGCTTGGACGCATCCTTGTGCAGCAAACCCGTCACGAGGCTGCGCGCGTTCTTGGAGAAGTGGCTCGGGAACACGGGCGGCTCGTGCTTGATCTTGCGGAACAGCGTCGACCGGTCGTGCGGCGAGTAGAAGGGCGGGAAGCCGCTCAGCAGCTCGAAGAGGACGCAGCCGAAGCTCCAGAGGTCGGCCGCCATGCCGTAGCCTGTGCCACGCGCGACTTCCGGCGCGATGTAGTCGGCCGAGCCGCAGAACGACTTGCAGATGTGCTCAGCTCGCGCCATGCCTGGCCGCGCGAAGCCAAAGTCAGCGAGTCGAAGGAAGCCGTCGCGGTCGATCAGCAGGTTCTCCGGCTTGAGGTCGCGGTACATGATGCCTCGCTGGTGCAGGTAGTTGAGCGCGAGCGCGATGGACGCGCCGTAGAAGGACACGTGCGACTCTGGCAGGCGGTTGTCCGGGAACTTCTCGAGCAAGAAGTACATGTCCCCGCCGGGGCAGTACTCGAGCACGAAGTTGAGGCTCTCGCGCGTCTCGAAGGCGCAGAAGAGCTTGGTGATGAACGGGTGGTCCACGGCGCTGAGCACCTGCTTCTCGGTGCGCAGGCGCTTGACCTCGCGCTGCGAGAGCTTGCTACGGTCGCGGTAGTCGCGCAGCTTGCTCTTGTCGACCACCTTGACGGCGAACAGCCGGCCGTCCGTGGCGCCGCGCTGATTGCACAGCAGCACCGTGCCGTACGAGCCCGAGCCGATGACCTTGCGCATGTCGAAGACCAAGCGCGACGAATCCGTCCAGCTGTTGGCGTCGCTGTCTCCGTCGTCGTCTTCCGTCTCGGTCACGACCGCCGCGAGTCGGTCGCTGACATGGTGGAGCCCGCTGTTCGTGGCCGCGACCGCCTGCTGCTCGGCGTCGACACACAGCGTTGAGCTGGAGGACGAGGTCGAGAGGCTCGGGGCCTGGCGCAGGACGTGGTACGTGCAGTCCCAGTCGTTCGAGGACGTCGAGGAGGAAGACGCCGTCCGCGTCAGCTCGGACGTGAGGCTCGTGTAGCTGCCGCTCGGCTTGGCCTTGGCCTTGGCGCACGACGAAGTGGCGGCGGCGCTCGGCTTCTTGGCCATGGGCGGCAGTCCGTTGTCCTCGAGCGACACCTTGCCGTGGAACATCTGCGCGAAGCTCCACGTCTTGACGCCGTCCCACGCCTGTCGGTCATGCTCCGGCTCGGTCTCGTGCGCCTCGCCGTCCGATGACATGTCGTCGCCGCTCCAGCTGCCGTCCGAGACGCTGCGTGCCTGCTGCTTCTGCTGCTGCTGCTGCTGTTTCCCTGTTGTCGCGGCCTTGGCCACCCACGTGCTCAATCCTGGCGCCATGCTACCTATCTTCTCCTACACCCTAGTTGATCGGAAAGCTCACTGCTACCGGTGCATCGAACGGTCCCGAGGGCGATGATCGGACAATGAGGAGTCTCTCGACGGCGGTCGGACTCGACACTTGGACGGAGGGGAAGCACGAGCAGCAGGCGCTGATACGCCGAGGCGAACGCGACGAGGGAAATGCGCTTGTGCCGGCATGATTGCTACCGCGGGTGGCGGATGGACTGCCGGAACTCAGAGGAGATTGTCCTCTGTTTCGCATGCATCGAAAATGAGCAAATATGGACAGAATATCGGGTATCAAAGTTCATATAACTTCAGTAAAAAACAAAATGGATTCTAGTTATGTGCGATTATATTTTATGAGAGGTCGGGAAAGATCGAGACTTCCTTGGCTCGTGCTTGGGATCACGAATGACTGCTCGAAAGGAACTGTGTTTTTTTCAGGGAAAGGGAGGGAAATTAGTGGCGTCTATAAGAGCATACGATAACTAATGAGTTTATAGAGTATTCTGTTTTATAAGGGCAAGAATACCAAACACTGGTATTTCCTTCCATTCAAATAATAAAATCATTTTATACAGCACATTTAGAAATTGGGCACTCATTCACACGCCACCCATCCTAGATTGTCCGAAACTTCGAAGCGCACTGAATTTATTGCGAGAAAACCTGGCATTGCGTTTCTCGGCGCGAGCGCAGCAACTCGGCCCGTGACCACGCTGACGTCACGTCTGGCAGCTTAAAAGGATCCGATCCGCGGCACTCGATGTGAAGCGGTTGTTTAGCATCCGACGGATGAACTGTTGAGCGTCATGTACAGCAGCAAGGCGTCGACATTCCTTGTGGCTCGAGATCGCCCAATCTGAATTTCAAATGAGGGTTTTATATCGATCAAATGAGTGGCTACAGAGCGATCAAGGTTTGCGCAATGTTCGATTCAAGTTTATCTTCATTCAAGTTTATCTTCATCGAAGTATGGGTTAAAGTCGAACGTTCACCACTAAAAGTCCAGGACGATGTTGATGTTGAAGTGAGGGCCAGACTTCGTTCGAGCACCGGACAGCATTGCGTCTACAGCCATAACACAATGCGCACACACTTCAACGTCAACTTGTTCAACACATCTCGACTCGTCTTGGTGCCGCCGCAGCCAGGCTCTACGCCGAGGAGGAGCCGCGCGTCGCAGCGTTGCAACAACGCCCACGACCGCATGAGTCCGTCGTCGAGCGTGACGCCCGGCAGCTTGGCCAAACGCGTCCGTCCGCCTGGCCGATGAACGCCTGGTTCGCAAGCAGCACCCTTGACGATGGCCTCCTTGGACAAGATGTCGTCCCATTCCTGCTGCACGAACGTGGTCGTCCGCGCGAGCGCGTTGATCGGCGACATGGGGATCATCTGGATGCCGTGGATGCAGTACTTCTCGGCGCTGAACCACGTGGCGTAGTCGGCCTTGTTGTCGAAGAAGATGCCCGTCACGTGGTTCGTGACGAACGCCGCCGGGTGGATGGCGTTGTCGGACGTCATGAGGAAGTAGGTGCGTACGACGCGCGGCATGAGGCTGCCGAGGTCCTCGACCGCCTGGTTGCCCGACACCTGGCCCCAGAGCTTCATGCCGTAGTACAGCATGGTCGTGACCACCATGCGCTCCCAGTCCGGGTCCAGCTTGCGCAGCATGGCGGACGCCGCCGTGATCCAGTAGTCGTAGTGGTAGTGGTGGTCGTTGTACACGGCGTTGCCGAACTCGACGTTGATGTCGTTGGTCGTGAACGTCCTGCTCGATACAATCCCCGAGTTTCTGGCGAGCAGCGGCTCGATACTGTTGGTCAGGAGCGACTCGATCAGCGACTCGAGCTTGTCCAGACACGTCGCCAGCAGCGTCGTGTCTTCTCCAACGACTGCCGAGTCAGCCGCCATCAGACACAGACAGCGTCGCGTGCTTCTGATAGTACTTGCCGTTGTAGTACCAGATCTCGGCGTTCATCCTCCCGTCCGCGGCCATGTCGACCTTCCGGATCGACAACAAGTTGGTCTGCGTGACCATGTCGGTTGAGATGCCGCCTGTCGGGTAGAAGTCAACTTCGGTATCGACTTCGCGCTCCATCAACGTCCACTTGCCTCCAGTACTCACACCACTCCTGTCATGACACCGCGAGTGGTCGAGTTGTGCGCGACGGACGTCGTCGAGATGCCCACATCCGCTCCGAGCGCGTCCAAGTGGTGAGGCAACGCAAAGTGCAGCAGACCAGTCGACTCGCACGTCGTGCCTTCAGTCTCCCAGTCGATGGCGTGGCTTGTACGCGCGTTCACGGCGACGGGGCCGCCACGTACGAGGCAGTCCACATCGTTGTCGTACCCGGTCTCTGCTTGGCCACTGAGCACCGCGAGTCGTAGTCACCATTACAAGACCCAGGCTTGACCGAGTCACTACTCGGGAGCGTCATTGGGTACGCGGACTTGGTACTAGGCAACGTCCGAGATGTTCAGGCCTGTGGCCGAGGTCAAGTAAAGAGCTACAGCCAGCAGCAGCAGGCCGAGCAACGGAGGCTGCATGGTGGTGTTCGTCGTGCTGGTTGCTCTGGCGGTCGTGGATTGGCAAGCGAGTGGCTGCTCGGACTCTCCGAGGAGGTGAGGCTTCTTCTCATGGCGTAGCCTCATCAGGAGTGTTGACAGGACAGAGCGACCTGTAGCTGGACACGAAGAGCGCGAGCCACGACGGCTTCAAGGCTGCGAAGGACACCTCCAGGAGGCATGGCCTGTGTGTCTCGTCGCTCCACTTTCGAGCGTTCACCATTTCTCGGCACATGTATTAGCATCAAACGATTCCCTTGAAGCTGCTGGTCGCTCCTAGTGGCGTGTCAGTCAGTGCTCCTCGCTCGCCGGGGAGCGGCAGTGAGGCTCCCAACTCCCGTCGTGGCCCTCCGTATCCGGTCCAGCCCCCGACACCAGCGACTGCCGCTCGAGCCGTGACTTGACGGGGACGGAGGCTCATATTCGCGACGCAGAGGGTTCGTTATCCCGAGCCAAAGCACTCGCTACCTTCTCTCCTTCCCGCATCCGTCGCCGTCGAGTCTGCCGGTGGCTCGGAGATGAACCAGTCGCATTCTTGGATGCCTTGTTCTCCCCCTCATGGGTGCACTAGCTGCTGCTGCTGCTGGAGTTGCTGCGCGATCTCCTGCGCGTGTTTGGCGCAGTGTCCGTTCTTCTGGGCCCACTTGGTGCAGTTGGGGAACTCGCAGCGCTTCCCACCGCCATGTCCGCGGCAGAACCCACCCGACTGGCAGCTCTTGGTGCATCCCTCGAACTTGCAGCGCACGCCACCGCCGTGCTGCTTGCATAGTCCTCGCGACTGCGCCGTCTTGGGACAGCCCTCGACGTTGCAGGGCTTGCCACCGCCGTGTGCGATACACAAGTGACCAGTCTGTGCGGACTTCATACAGCCCTCGACCTTGCACCGACGTCCGCCACCGTGCAGCTTGCACATGCCCTTGACCCGCGCCGGGTGGTTGCAGCCGAGGGCCGAGCACATCTGGACAGTCCCGTCCGCCTTGAGCTGTGGCTGTTGCTGCGCTTGCTGCTTGCTCTGGCCGGTGGCTATCCGCATCGCTTGTTGTGGATGCGTCGCCTGCTTCTGGGCCGCCAGCATCGGCGCAGGCATCATCATGGACGTGAACGGCGCCGGGCTGGCGCCTAGACCGTAGCCTGGAGGGTTCATCATCATGTTCTGCTGGAGCAGCGCCGACTGGTACAGCTGGTTGTACTGCTGCTGCTGCTGCTTCTGCTGCTGCTCCTGACGCATGAGCTGTTGCTGTAGTAGCTGCTGCTGGGCTTGGAGCGGGTCCATCTTGGTCTGGTCCAGCCCTTGGAAGCCTGCAGTGCCCTGACCCATCAGGTCACCCGACTGCAGCGCACTGGCTGGTCCAGAGTACATGCCTTGCATCGCGCTCTGGTCGAGAGCTTGGCCGTATGTAGCGTACCCTTGAGCGGCGCCACTGCCGTTGCTGATCTCATTGTAGATCGACCGCGAAGGGTTCAGCAGCGTCTGTGTGTCCACGAACCCGAGAGCGCCTGACCCTGTGGACTGAGCAGTCGGCTGACTGGTAGAAGCCGAGCTTGACGCTGGCGCACTGGTCGACCCGCCGTGGTAGTCGAGCAGGTTGTCGAGGTTGTCGACCTGCACGACGTCGTCCCCGCCGTAGTCTTCATTGTCGTATGCCACGTCCGTCTCGATCGACTCGAGCGTCTTGGCCAAGTGCTGGAAGCGGAAGCTGTCTTGGCTCGTCATGGGTTTTTGGATCGCCTGGTTGGACGTGGCATTGAGCATCGCCTGGATGATCTCGAAGCTCGTGGTTCTCATGCCCATGTTGGACTGCCCTGCACCTGCAGAGGAGGCTCCGCTGGCCCCGGGGTTCGTCATGAAGGAGCGCATGAGCTGGAGGCTTGACAGGCGCTGCAAGTTGCCGTTCTCCGCGTCCTTGTATACTTGTGTGAGTGGCTCGGGCGTGTTGCTGGCGAACGAGCTGTCGATGAAGCTGAGCAGGTGGCGCAAACTCTCCTTCTTCTCCGTCATGGAGAAGTCGTTCGAGCTCAGCAGGCTCTTGAGCGTCGGCTTGGCGCCAGCTACAGCATCTCCGCCGCTAGTCTGTGCTCGGTTCTTGACCTCGGAACTTAGCAAGAAGCTGCCGCCGCTGGAGTTCATAACCCGGGAAGACGGCTGCTGCTGCTCCAGTAGACAGGCCAGTACGTCCTGGATGGACGCCTCGCGGTGCAGCGGAGAGCGGAAGTCCACGTTAGGCTCGGTACCGGCTGAAGAAGAGGCAAGCCGAGCTTCGGCGCCGTCCAAGTTGGTCTTCGCGAGCTCCGTCTTGACCATGTGCAGGTCGCTGCCCGTCATGGCGAGGGGCGCGTGGGTGGCGGCGGCGGTGCGTACGCGGGTCTTCATGCGCTCCCAGTTGCCGAGCTGCTGCGCCGAGAAGAGCGACGTGTCGACGCAGTCCATCATGCTGACCAGCAGCTCCGAGTTGATGCCTGGAAGCGCCGTCGCGCGATCGCTAGAGGAAGAGGAGGCCGCGGGGACGGGGCCCGCGCCTGCCAGGTTCTGCGCCATCTGCTGCGGGGGTCGCGGGGAGGCTGCAGGGAGCGCGGAAGCCGTCACGGAGCGAGGCGATCGAGAGAGAAATGCGCCGATGGCCGCCTTGAACTCTGAGCGTTCGCTTTCTCTTGTTGAGGGGGCGAGGAGCAGAGGAACGGTCGGTGGTGTGGTGTACGCAGAATAGACGGCGTGTCGCATAAGATGGATGTGACTTGGCGTTTGTATTGAAAAGGGTGGGACCGGAAATAGTAGGGGTAACACGGTACGCTTCGAGGTTGCAGCAAGGTGTTGTTGTGGCAACATGAGGTTGACCAGCCAGCCAGTGCCTCCAGGTGCTGCACGACAAGGTGGCGGCATCCGTCCGCCCGCCCTCTGCCGCTCGCCCGCACCTGGTCGTGTAGGAGGCCATGCTGTCTGTCAAGTGGCGGTGTGAACTCGAAGGACGTGAAGGCAGCAGTGGCTTTGTTGTCTCATGGTCTCGGCCGAAAGCGTCGTGCTTCGTTCACCATGGACACATCGAGACGTTGTTGCCTTGCAATGGCGGCAGTGGACGCTGCTAGCTTCCACTCCGAAGTACGTGCCGCTCTCTCTGTGGCTGATGGCGGGTTCGAGAGGGCTGGATGGCGACCTGGAGTCCGTGAACACCTTGATGGATACAGTGCTCGAGAGTGCAGGAGCACGAGCACGACTCGCGACTCCCCGTCCTATGGGAAACAGAGACCTATGCTCTTGTTCGGACGATGGGGACGATGACAATGGATCCAGTAGGTGTCGGCGGACTCGAGGCTCACGAACGTGAGCATCTGCAAGCTGGAGGACGCTCGGACACCTCAGGAGCTCATGTCGTTTGCAAGTGGTGCTGAACGCTCTTCAACGCTGGCCGTTCCTGTTGGTCGAAATTGACAACCAACACGCCGGTGTGCTATCAATAGGCAGGATGCCGTTCAGCGATGTATTCCGGTCCGTTTCAGGCGATGGGGGTCAGCCACAACACACCAGGCATCCGTCCGATGTCTGCGTCATTGTCGTCTGCACTGGAAGACGGCGGTGAGAGCGCCATGGTGTCCGCGAAGCTTGGCGACTTGGCGCCACTGCCGAGTACCTCGAGCGTCAACAATGGCACTCAGGAAGTCCGTGCGGCTGACTCCCCGGCGGCCGAGTCCAAGCTGCGGGGCAGCCAGCCAGAGCAAGACGGAGGTCGCATTGGACCTCAAGAGTGTGGTGGACTCCGACGAGTCGGCGTGGACGGCGTTCGAGTGGCCAGTTGTCATTACAGTCGACCGATCAGCTGGAGGCTCCTGCTTGGGGTACTGAGCGACGACGTCGCGGACTGGGGACCTGCCCTGTACCAACAGCGAGCACAGTACAATGCTTGGAAGCGCGAGTTCATGAGTCCGCAAGACCATTCCTCGCCGAGTGATCGCCCTGGAGACGCGGCGCTGTTGAAGGGCATTGAAAAGGTTCAGTAGGCCTACTGCGCATGATGACCGCCAGGGCAATGACACTCAATGTGGGGTGTTGTGTCACTGCTGTAGGACGTTTGCCGCACACAAAGCGAGCTCGCCTTCTTCGCGGTCGGCGGTATGGCTCACCAGTGGATGCTGCGCATCCTCTTCGTGCACGCCAAGCTGCATCCGGACGTGAGCTACATGCAGGGCATGAACGAGATCCTAGCTCCCATTGTGTTCGTGTACGGCAGCGACACGGATGAGGCGTGGGCGGTGGAGACGGAGGCCGACGCCTTCTTCTCGTTCCAGACCATCGTCGCGTCGATCAAGATGCTGTACGCGGCGGCGCCTTCCGACCCGTCCAAGAGCGGCGCCGACCTGCAGATGAGCCGGCTCATGCTGCTGCTTCGACAGCACGATCCCACATTGTGGCAGCACCTGGTGAGCACATACATACAAGTTGAAGGGGCTACAAGCGTCTCCTTCTGGCGACTGATGACTGGCTGCCTTGGACAGAACTCGATCGGCGTCACGCCAGATCTGTTCAGCCTCCGCTGGTACATGACGCTCCTCGGTCGAGAGTTCCCCATGTCCGCGACGCTGATAGTATGGGACGCGCTGCTGTCGGACCCGAAGCGCTTCAGCCTTCTGCACTACATCAATTGCGCGCTGGTCCGCTCTCGTCGCCTGCAGCTCCTTCGTCTCGGGTTCGCCGGTGCGCTCAAGTGCCTGCAGTCCGCTCCTCCTGGAGACTTGGACGTGGACCAGCTCATAGGTGACGCCGAGCGAATGCGCGCCAAGGACCGGTCTGTCGACCAAGCCAGGATCTCGTCGGTGGCCTCCGTTGTCTACCATAATTGATGAACGTGACCTCCACACCGCTTCACTATCATTTTTGACAGTCCGAAATGACTTGCATCTACCTCAGATACCCTTTAAATGGATATGGATTATTGATATGGTGGGTGATCGCTTCGGGTGAAAATGGCAGCCTCCGAGCCGCATGTGCTGCTCTACTTTGACGTCAACAAGGTGCGTCAGCGTCTGCTACCCCTCCCGCTTGACAGCACATGTAGGTACCTCTGTCGTCTCATCCGTTGTCTCTCTCCACCGTCTGCACAGACCGTCATTATGCACGACCCGGTGCAGGGCAAGGACCTGACCAACATCCTGAACGACCTGCTGACCGAGCGCGCGTTCGGCAGCGTCGACACGGCAGCGGACGGCGAGCTAACGTGGCGCTGGAACGGCCAGGAGGCGCTGCAGCACCCGTCAGCGCCAGTGGAGGACCACGAGGTCTCTTTCGGCGCTTTCCTCCGGTCCAAGGTCAGTCAGTCCATTGCCTCCAACACATACTGTCAAGTACCTGACGAAGAGTCATTGCATGGCAGTACCCGACGTCTAGAGACCCAGCGACGGCCAAGCACCACAAGAAGATGCGCAAGGTACTGCGCCAAGACTTCACGTCTCCTGGGAACGTCGGCCACGGCCTGGCAGCAGAGCGCGCGCTGCTTCTAGACAAGCTCCAGCTCCCTCCACTCCCTTCAGACCTGGTAGTGAACGCGAGCGTCTTGAAACACCGCGCGGGACTGGAAGACTCCGAGTCGTTCTTCATCGTCCCGGCCTTCTTCCGCCTCATTCGGACACTTCACGAGCGTGGGACGAGCTTCAGCCTCATCTTCCGCACATTTGGAGACGACCTGCACCGCATCGCGCAAGAGTTCAACTGCTTCTGCGAGGGCAAGCACCCGTACTTCCCTGGCGTCGTCATGGACGGCTCGGACGGCTCCATCGACCGCCGAGTGGACCTGACAGCTGCGGAGTCGAGGGAGGCCAATTGTCCGCGGTTCGGCACCTTCTACCGTGCTGAAGGATACACGGCGCTGGTCATGGGGACGTTCGATCAGCCCCGAGCGAGCGACGAGGTGCTCCAAGACGCAGCGTTCTATGTGGAGCGCCACCCTCATGCTCGGGTTCTGGAAGGGATCCCGACGGTCCACCGCTTCTTGACGCACGAGTGGCGCCAGGCGCAGGCGACGCTCGCGATCCGAGACTTCTACCCGTTTTGGTTCCGCAACTGCGAGGACGCCACAGCCGGCAAGCTGCTCACGATAGATGACCAGGAGGATGACGTGCACGCTGTCTTCTTCGATGACAACGTCCTCGCCCACGACCCGCACATTGTTGACGCACGGAGTGCACGCGACGGCTCGGCTGTTCCCTTTGAGCGTACGAAGGAGGTCCACCTGATGCGAGTCGAGCCGCTCGATGTCATCCGGGATGAAGACTACTTCGTCCGCCGGCTGGACGAGTCGCTTGCTCGCCGCCAGCAGCAGGTGTGATCGTGACCGCCGCTCGCTGTAGACCAGGAGACACCACGCCTGGACTCGATCCGTAATGGCAGGAAGCTGAGGAATGCATTCTCATGTCCACTAAACACAGCCCAGTGTACGCACCTGACGCCTTTGACGCTCTACGGTCGCTGCGAGCGATGGCGAGTCGGGCTTCTGCTGCGACTGCGAGTGCGCTTCTTCTCCGAGCGATCCTTGTCGCGGCTGTCGCGATCATGGCGCTTCGAGTCGCGGCCACTGCTGCGGTCGCGATGACGTCGCTCCACGCTTGGCGAGCGCCTCTTGCTATCACGCCGGCGGCTGCGACTGTCACTACGACTGCGACTTCTTCGACGTCTGTCGCTGCGGTCGTCACCTTCACGTCTCGATCGCTTCTTCCTGTCAGGCGAACGGCTTCGCCTCTTGCGGGAACGCGACTCGGCCTCCATATGTTTGGACTGCCGCCGCTCTCGACTGTCTCCCTCAACGAAATCGAAGTCTCCTCCGCCGCGCCGAGACCCGAACGCACTCTCCTTCAGTCGCAGGTTCCCACCAACGTTGCGGCGGCCAAACAGCCCGCTGTTCCCGCCTTTGCCGCTTGTCCGCTTCTTCTCGTTCGCGTACGGGTCTCCGTCGCCCTTGCTGTGCTTCTCCCACGGCCGCCGCGAGAACTTGTTCCACAGCTTGGACACGGACTGGCTGAAGTCGACCTTGATGCGTCGGTCGTCGAGCAGCACGTTGTTCATCTTGAAGTAGGCCTCTTCGCAGTGGCGCTTGTCTTGGAACTCGACGAAAGCGAAGCACAGCGAGTCGCCCGTCTTGAAGTCTCGGATAACCTCCGCCTTGCACGCGCCGAAGCGACAGAAGGCCATATCCAGGTCGCTGCTCTCCGTCACCGGGTTCAGCTTGCACACGAAGAGCACCTCCTCCGGCGGCTTGACATCCGCGTCTGGGATGTCGCCGATCATCTCGAGCACCACGGCCCTCGACTTGGCCTCCTTTTCACGCAGAGACTGCTCGATCTCCTGCTCAGTGCGTCCGTCATCCTCGTCCAGCTTCTCGTCCGCAGCAAGACGCGCTTCGACCTGCTCCTCCTCCGGTCGTTCGCGCGACGGCGACTCGTCCGGGACTTGAAGCCCGTCCGGGTCGGGGAACGGGTCCTCGAGCACGTACGTGTGCTTGATGCGCACGTCCTGGTAGGGCCGGTAGTCCTTGTCCACGAACAGCTCGTTGATCTTGTCGAGCACGTCGAGGCCTTCCGCCACCTCGCCGAAGATCGTGTGCTTGCCGTCCAGGTACTCGAGGTCGTCTCCGCGCGTTGTGATGTAGAACTGCGACGCGTTCAGGTTGGGCCCGGCCGAGGCCATGCCCACGACGCCCTTCTTGCAGTGCGTCAGCTGCGGGCGCAGCTCGTCCTCGAAGAAGCGCGCCTGCTCGCCGAAGAGCAGGCCGTAGACGGACGAGCCGCCTTTACCCGTGCCCGTCGGGTCGCCTGCCTGCACCATGAAGTTCTCCTGCACGTTGAAGAACAGGCTGCCGTGGTAGTACTTGGTCTTGCACAGCTTGAGGAAGTTCTTGCTCGCCAGCGGACACGCGTCCACGTGCAGGTCCACCACCAGAGCGCCGAGCGTCGTCTCCACCAGCACCGACATGTCGTCCAGCCGGCGTTTTCCAGAATGGCGGCTGCGGGGCGATACGACTGGCTAAAATGACTTGTCCAGATCACATTTATTGGCTAATATTATCAATTCACGACATGATTGGTGGATACTCCACGACGAGAAAGGACGGCATTGGAGTTGAGTATTGGCGGGGAGATGGTGGAGGCGAGTGCCTTTATGGCGCCTCGGCGGCTGGTGGCGGCGCGGAGGAAGAGAGGAGAGGGCGAGGATGGCGGAGACGGGTCTGTGTCTCAAGCGCCGGGTCTGGACGGGCTGCACGCGTTTTTCACGGCGCAGGAGTACGCGCAGTACTCGGCAGTGGGCGGTTTGGCCGAGGAAAGGCGGTATCAGCAGCAACAGGACTCCCGGCAGACTCTGCTGACGCCTGGCTCGGAGGAAGTCAAGGCCGACGGTGAGGCTAGTGGTAACAAGGCGGAGCGGGCGAGCGAGCGGAAGAGCAAGCACTCCATGGTGCTCCTGGAAGAACTCCTACTGCAACACTTTCCCGACGCCGGCGAGCAAGGCGCGTTCGCGACCAACTCGCGTCGCCGCCTGTCCGCGCTGTCTATCGAGCAGCACGAAGAGTACTTAGCGCTGGTGCGCAAGCGCGCGGAGGCACACAGCGTGAGTGGTCGAGAGACTCGAGACTTGAGACGATGAGTGATCGTCCAAGTTGCTGGTTCAGGCGGTCTAACTTGTGTCTTGGTAACAGCGCGGACTGCCCGAGATCCTCGCGCTGACTGCGGAAGAAGCAACGCAGCTGCAGTCGCTCGAGCGACAAGCACGCGAAGAGCAGGTGCGTAGAGGCCTCAATTCTCCTGCATCCTGCCTCTCAAGCTCAAAACGTTGACTGGTTTGTCTATACGGCTTATGTGTGGGGCAGGTTGCCTTCTTCAAAGCGTTCAGGAGAGCCACAGCGCCTGTGCGAGCGCGGAATCAGTCGAGCATCCCTCCGTTTGCCGCCCGATGGGTACTTGATACTCCTGATGGACATGAGTATCACTTGAGGGTTAACCCGTTGTTGCTCTCTGCTCGCTACAGTTCGAGGACGTCACGCTCCGCAACGCGAACGAAGCGCGGCGGCTGTACGCGCAGTTCTTTGAGGAAGCGATTGCAATCCCGATCGACTCGACCAAGCAAGCCCATGGCGGCCAGGCTACTTCTGGCGACTCGACTATAAGGCACGTCAAGGAGGTGCTTCGGATAGGCTCGGCTGCGATGATTGACGCACGCCAGCTTGCTCCCGGTATGCGCGTTGAAGAGCTGAAGGGCCAAGGAAGCTCGTTCACAGCTCAGAGAGAAGCTATCTCAGCTGACCCGCACGCGGAAGGACTGATGCTTAAGTACGACTGCGACGTCGCGGTCTCGTCGTCGACGCTGCTCGCGTTGTTCGATGCGACGACGTCAAGCGCTGTGTCAGAATCGGTACGAGTACGCTCCTTGATTGCTTCCTGGTTCCATGTACTTACTAAATGACGTTGTCGATTGGGATCAATGCCTCCAGGCCTGTAGCTGGGTCATCCCGGTCAAGAGCCGAGTTGTCGTGAGCAACGACGGCTCCCCCAAGAAGCTGCTCTCTCTCGACAGACCGCTTCGCAGCCCCAACATTCCCATACGGGACAAGATTGCCTTGGCTGGCCGGTCTGCGCTGATGGATCAACTGATGGTGAGTCATGTGAAGGATTTGAGTGGATAGCAGTCTTCACTGACCTTTACCACTCTCTTCCAGTCAAGCGCAGGGACAACTCACGAAGCGACGGGTCAGACAGCGTATCATGTTTGGGAGATTGGCGGCAAACGCGTGCTGGTCCGGACTGCGATTCACGGATACATCATTGAGGGCGAGCCTTCTAGCCCCGCACCTGCGAGTCCCGCCTCTGGTCGCACTGAAGCTGATGCGTCGACTAGTGACACCGCCAAGGTACACAGCAAACCTCATCGCGTCTTGTCACTCGCTGTCCACCACCGTCTCACTCAGACCAACCCTTGTTGTCTTCCGTCAGCGATCGGTTGCATTGAGTCTGTTCGTCAAACCGGATTACCGCGATCTCGGTCTGAAAGAGCAGCTCACAGCAAGCGAGCGGTGCCAGCTCTGGCTCCATTCGTGGCTTCGCGGGAGCTCCCGTGTTCTTGTCGCCCGCCTCGACCCGAGGACAAGTGTGATCACCGAGTGGGAGCCTCACTCTCTCAAAACGCTCATCTACGGCAAGAGCGGAGAAGGGCAAGCGCAGCATGCAGACTTCTTCGAGTACGTTTGTCCGACTATACTCACTGGGTATGGTATTGCGATCTCTAACACCTGACGGATGTGTTGCCCCCTTTTCAGCCCAATGACGAAGTTTGACGTGCTAGCACGCTTGGTCACGTGCCTGTGCGATTTAACCGGTGGTGACTACCTCATTCGAGCCTCGCCTCACGCCAAGGACGACCGCCGTTTGAACATTTTGTCGTCAACCACGAGCCCGAGCGACCCCGACGATTGCGACAACGAAGACGCCAATGTCCAGGTTGATCTCTATCGCTACCTCGACAAGGATAGCGTGAGTGGAGTTGAGATGGCGTCCATTGTCGAGGCAGTGCTGCCCGAGTGGTATCGTCACGACCGCATCCCGTACACCTTCCGAACGGGAACGTACTGCCAAGAGTTCTTCCAAGACGGTGTGTGCTCACTGCTGGGTAACGGGCTGTACTGCGAAGGGCGACACATTCAGTTGGAGGCGTCGAAAGCCGCAGCGGCCAACTGGTGCTTTGAAGACGTCACGGAGGTTTTGCGGCGTGGAAAGCATGTCGAGAATCGAAAACGGCCTCCTGGACGTCGAGCCAAGCTCAGGCCGTCGTTCCCGTTCTGCGCTGGCGGGAAGCTTGCTCGAGCTGCGGTCGTCGCGAACCCACACGCTCCTGTCAAGTGTCGGAAGCAAGGATGCCAGCTCCGACACTTGACTGCTCATGAGATCGCCGAGCGGATTGCAGACGCAGCGGAGCGAGCTGAGCGTGGCAAACGACGCGAGTACAAGAAGGGACCGAAGACTCGAGGCGGCCAAGCGTTCGACTGACAAGGCGGAGAGAGGGGAGCGACTGGGGCCTTGAAGGTGCCGTGGGCCACGCACGGTTCACTCTTGCTTGTGGACACGAGTGTTGATGCCAACGCAGCCAAGAACAAAAGGTATCGATCGATTGAAACGGTTGTGGGCCCATCAAGCACGTGGGGTAAATAACTAACCTATCGAGCGTCGTCTTCAGCAGGGCTAGCTGCGCGTGTCGTCGGTCGTCCGTCACTCGACACGACACCTTCAGTTCCCACGCATTGTGCCCTAATATCGGCTGGTTGTCATCCAGCAGTCAGCTCGACAGCAGGTTGTCAACGATCGGAGCATACCGGACTGGACTAGTCTCTGCATCGCTACGTCCGGGGTTGCTGCTGACCTTGAGTGGTGCGGTGAAGCCTCGAACGACGGCTTTGCGGGACGCACTCGCATCGCGGAGCACGGCGATTACTTTTCGGTCAGCTGTCGGAAGCCCTTCCACCAGCTCGGCGCGACAAAGGAGCCGCCGCTCTCGGTCTCCATGACCTTGAGAACCACCTTGGTCGGTCCGTCTTCCCAGATCTGGTTGGCTGCCGCGAGTCGATCGCGTGCGGTCTCCCACTTGCCTGTGAAGTACGCGCTGATGCCTTCGTTGAAGTTGTCGTTGAAGGCTTTGGGGATGCCTTCCTGCAGCGTCCGGTAGATGGGGTCCTGGTCGAACTGGACGGCCTTCTGCTTCCCCTCTGGACTGATGATCGGGCACACGCCGTCGGTCGGGTAGTTGCCGATGTCGAACGTCCAGAGATCCATGGGGATCTCACTGCCTTTGACTGCGACGCGGTCAATCTTCCGGCAGAATCGCCTCGCTTCGGCCGACAGTTCCTCGACGAACCACTCGGACAGCAGCATGGGGACGTCGAACTGGCCGGTCGCTGCCTCCAGGCGCGCTGCCATGTTGACGTTCGGCGACAGGTACGACGCGTCGATCTTGAAGCGCGAGCCGATGGCTCCCTCGATGGCCCAGCCAATGTGAAGCCCGAAGCCCAAGTGCACCTCGAAGTCCTCGAAGGCGGCGACGAGCTTCTTGTTGGTGCAGAACTTGTGCAGCGTGCCGTGGTGGTTGGCGTTGTGGATATCGACGCGCATCTTGAGCACGGCGGTAAGTGCACTATCGACGAGTTCGGTCGGCGGGACCCTTCGAACTACTGACCCGGCGCCTGTGCTCTTGATGTAGATGCCCTCGCGCTTCCTGGCCTTCTCGGCGAGCTCCATGACCGGCTTATCGGCTGGGTCTCGAGGGTCCCGCATGCCTGGAAGCGCGCCGTCACACATCTTCCAAGCGAGCAAGAAGGCCGAGCCGATGTTCTTGTTGGCCGCGCCGTGGAAGTACTTGGCGTCGCTGTGCACGATCTCGGCGATCGTGTTGATGTACATGATGATGTCTTCCTCCAGGATGCTGCACGTCTCGGTGAAGTGCTCGATGATGCCGAAGCCAAAGATGGATGTGATCTTCTTGCCCGGGATCATGACGTCCAAGTCGCCCGCTCCACCCATGTTCTTGGCGATGATCTCCGTTCCTGCCGCGCCGAAGCCCACTTGAAGCAGTCTGCCGATCTTCCCAAGCGTGTCTTCAAGCATCTTCGTCTCGTAGTCGTCGCTGCCTTGGGCGTCGCGCTCGTACATCTCGCGCTTGGTCTCCGTGGCTCCCAGCGGGTTCTGCGCGAGCTGCGATACGAGCCGCATCATGCGCTCGATGGGCCCGATGACCATGGTCTCGGCGTCCTTGGTCAGCACGAAGATGGAGACGGCGAAGCAGAACATGACGAGCACCGTCTTGCCAATGTTGAGGTTGGCCGCCGACCGCGTCGTGTGCGAGATGTCGAAGACCACGAGCGAGTGACACGCGCTGGTGGACGAGTCCGTCGCGCAGTCGACGCACAAGTTGTTGGCGTAGCACCCGAGGTTCTCGATCGTCGTCATCTCGGTCGTCCGGTAAATGTCGCCCGGGTTCGAAGTCAAGTACGCCTCGGCCGTCCAGCCAGTCTTGGGGTTGTCCACGTGACTATAAGCCGAGTTGGCCTGCCAGTCGTCGTCGCTGTTGAGCGACTGGAAGCGCACCTCGCGCAGCCACGTCTCGACGTCCGAGTCGTCGATCTTGGCGAGCTTCATCTGCGCGATGTAGCCGTTCGAGTCGCGCACATACTCCTCCACGAGCTTGCGGAAATCGCCCATGGTCACGCCGCCAGTCTCATTGTAGTCCTGGGTGTACCGATGCAACCGTTCAAGCTGCGAGATCTGGAAGTCGTCCTGGGAAGTGTCGACGGACCCGTCGATGATGGGGGAGACGATGATGATGAGCAGCACGAGCACGATCAGCCGTCGAGTCGTCTTCTCCGTCAACACCTTGCCGACTTTGGACGGCTCGGAGATCTCGACCGCCTTGGCATCCGGGCTCTTGTTCTTCTTGAGCACTCGCAGGATGCGGAGCATGCGGAACAAGCGCACAAGACGCACGATACGGCCGGCTTTAGAGCCCACACGTGACGCTCGGCCGGCCTTCAAGGCTGCTGCACTTGATCCAGAAGAGGATTCCGTGTCGACGACGTGTTTCCAGATCCAGTCGACATCCGGGATGACCGAGAGCGTCGAGATGACGTCCAGGTAGAAGGTGAAGCCCTTGCCGCGGTTGAAGTACCTCGGCCGGCTGTACGTGCTGAGCCCGAGCTCGATGGCGAAGATGATGAAGAGCGAGAAGAGTGTGTTGTACATGGCCATGTCGGCGTCCTTGGGCATGAAGCTCACGCGGAAGTCGTCCCCGAAGAGCGCGAAGATGGTGCAGAGCGTCAGGAAAGTGCTCACGTACTTGTTCTCGAGCACCGCGAGCACTTGCTCCTTGCGGGTCGGCGGCGGCGCCACTACGAGGTTCTCCGGCGCCACTTTGTTCAGGTTCTTGGTGCTTTGCAGGTTGCTCAGCGTCATCGCTGGCTTGAGAACTGGAGGAGCCGGAGCTCCAGGACCACTAGCGTGAGTCCCGCTAGTGTTCCCAGCCGCTCCATCAGCTCCAGCGGCATGCATCAAGGCTTTAGCACCTGCCAAGACGGTACTCGCGGCGCTGGAAGAGCTCATGGGCATGTCGGCAAGCTGGTTGATCGTCTGGCTGGTGACCGCGACGCTCTGCTCTCGATGGTACCGCCTGTTCCAGATACGCCGCGCCACGTTTGCTCGAGCGACGAAGACTTCAAGGCGCTTGGCTTGGCGTTAGGCACCAGCTAGACGGGTCCACGACGCCCTCCACGTCTGGAGAAGCTGCTGGTCATGCACCGCCGGCCGTGAGTGGGTGGAGGTCGGCTGGAAGACGGAAGGCGACTACGGCTACGTCGACTCGCCACTTCCGCGTCCACAGAGTGCTGAAGACAGGGAAGAAGCCGCGATAACGACCCGACTGGCTGGTGCTGGGCTATAAGCAGCGGCGAGTCGCTTGCAGAGGAGCAGCAGAGCGAGAAAATAGACCGGAAACGCCTTCAAGGGCTTCGTCTCGCCGTCTTGGGGTCGGATACGAGTGCTGGCGGGCTATTTGCAGCCTGCGCGGGCGTGAGATCGCTCGACGAAGGTGTTAAAGCAAGGCATTCGCCTTTGGAGGAAGCAGCGCCTCTATTTTTGGAGGCATCGCCGAGTCCGTTGACGAGCGAGACAGATCCTTAAGCATGAGGAGGTCGACGAGTCATTGACCTACGCGACTTGGCAAGTAAGCTAGCTAGCGTGCGTATCTTGTCGATACAGTTCGCATGTTCACTTCCCGTCCTGAGCAATGAATGTCCTCGTTGTCGGTGACGGTGTGTGTGCTGCTCGCTCCCTGTTACTGCAGCTTGAGCTTGATGAAGGCGAAGAGGTAGCGCCAGAACTCCTTGGCCGCCACCTTGTCCAAGTGGCGCTTGTCCGGGTGGATCTACTCAACATATAGGCAGGCTGTTAGTGTGATAGATCAAGACACGAAGACTCACTCCAAGAAGATGGCCGCTTTACCATGAGCAGCTTGACGTCCCACTGCTTGATCTCGTCGCTCAGCTGCGAGCCCTGGTTGTAAATGTGCACGCCGCACACTGCTCACAGTGTTAGCATCACGCAGAGAGACCAATACTCCGTTCAAGTCAAACGCACGCACCCTTCTTGAACACCTCGAGCGGGAACTTCCACTTCCAGCCCTTGAACTGCCAGCTCTGACCCGACACAATCACGCCAACGACGCTCCGCCTGCTCGATCACCGCCACCACCATACAAAGTGTAAGTATACAAGAGGTGGAAGGCACCAGGGCGATGTGTAGCATCCGCACCAGTCCTTGTCGCGAAAGCGCGCGACCGTGTCGACGACCTTGAACGTGTACGTGTGTCCGTCCTCCTCGTGCGTGATGACGAACGACTGCGCCTTGCGGCAGCCCTCCGACTTCTTCTGCATGTTGGAAATGTACCTGAAGAGACCAGACGCAATGCCATAAGTCCACCACTGCATCAGGGTCTCGGTATAGTGAGAGGCAGACGTACACTCCGTCCTCGAGGAAGTCGCGCGCGTTCAGCATAGTGAACAGGTCCGAAAAGCCCGCGGGCACGACAATGATCGGCGTTCCTGGCAGTAGTCTCGTCAGTGTCTATAGTGAACCCAAGTCAGGCATCCAAGCCCAGCAACTAACTCACCGAGCATCTTGTCCTTCATGAGGCGGTGGAGCGGCAGCTGCTCCTTGCGGGCCGTGACTGGCGCGTCGGCCGACGACTTGGCCGCCTTCTCGATGCGCTCCTTGGTCTCGGCGTTGACCAGCTCGACCGTCTTGAGTACGTTCTCGAACGTCTTGGTGCTCGCGTCCAGCATCGTCGTGCGGTTGCGGAACGCGTGCTCCTTGGCTAGTATGCGCTTCATCGCGGTGTCTTCAGCGCTCTCGACCGTAGTCTTCCCCGTCGATTCCCTGCTTCAGAAAACATTCAAAAACAGTCTTAAGTGTCGGCATGGTTTACAATAACCAAGTCAAAACGGCGCACCTTCGGTGGTTGTTCTCCTTGCCGCGGGTATCATGCGCCAGCTTGCGCTTCTTGGCCGCGTGCTCGTCCTCATCGCCCGCCGCCGCCTTGTTCTTGGTGCTAGTGGTCGATACAGAGCCGCTCGAGGCTGTAGAAGAGGTAGAAGGCGCGGTGGAAGCCGACGATGGCTTCCCCTTGGTCCCTGCGATCTGCGGAGACGTCTCAATGTCGCCCTTGAGGTACGCGATGAGCTCTTTCTTGTCCACCGTGGACACCATGGTGGCCTTCTCGGCGCGGCACTTCATCACATAGTCGCTGAAGGTGAGCGCCGCGTACTTGTAGCACGTGAAGACGGCCAGCAGGTCGTAGCGCTTGTCCGAGTTCTTCGAGTGGTACGCCGTCGGCGCGTGCTTGGGCAGCCGGCGCAGCTCGGCGCCGCCCACGTCGCGCAGCACCAGATCCTCCCCGTCCACCTCCGCCTCCTTGCCCTTGATCAGGTGCTCGCGCAGCTCGGCCAGCGCCGCCAGCGCCGCCGCCGCGTCGTCCCCCGCCATGAAGTCGCCCTGCTTGGTGGTTGGTTACTTTGGTTCACTATCGAGCTGTGAGTTGTGTGGGTCGCCCCCAGTGCGAGGAGCATCTGAATGTACTTTTAACCAATCATAAGATGCTCAATTGGTTAATGAGCACGATTTTATCCAATCATGTGGGAGGTGAAGACAGATTCGTGGAAAGCTGGCGAGTTTTGATAGTGAAGCGGGGTATGAGCGTCGATGTGACGGAGCGCTTCCGCGCGCTCGCGCCGCTGGATGACGCGGTGCTGCGCGGCGTTCGACCTCCTCGGCATGTGGAGATGCAGCCGGAGGCGGTCGCGTTCGCCCTGCAGGCGCTGGAACTGGTGCGTTCTGTGTATCAAAGGAGAGAAGGAAGAAGCAGTCGATAGACTCACTATGGAGTTGTCGAGCAGCTTCATAGCCTGGCGGAGATGGAGGCGACGCTGCAAGAAGTGCGGCCACGATACCTGCGTCCGAAGCTCTTCATCCGCGCCAAGGGTTCGGCGATGAAGGAGAAGGACAAGGACGAGTTCGACGCCGTAAGTGGCGCTCTCCTTGCTCGAACTCAATACTGAAGACAAGATAATTGGGAGGAGAAGCTGACGTTGCGGAGGTGGCAGGACGTCGTGGAGCTCGTGCGGGACTGCAGTCTCAAAATCGACGCGCTCAAGGACGCAATGGACGCTGCACGTGAGTGGGGTTTCTCTTGATTTCAGTATTGAGGGAAGCCGTTAGAGGTCGG